>PVJC01002916.1:0-22101 GCA_004026665.1 Murina feae
GGAGCTGGAGTTCAGAGCCGCTGGGAGCTTGTGGCTCTCTCCGTTTTGGAAAAGAACCACGACCTTCCGGTACCAGCCCTTCCCCGAGCCCGTGCGCGCACCTCCGTACCTCTGTACTTTGCTTCCGCTGCTGCTCTGAGTCTCAGACTCTTCTCTGGTTGTAGGATTTTCACTCAGCCAGCCGTCCTGTGGGTGCGAGTGGTGTCCGTGTGTTCTTTTCGCGGTTTTTCTGAAATAGTTGTTCACAGCTGCATATGCGATGTCTACCCTATGCCGCCATCTTCTGATAGAGAATTCTTGATATTAGTATGTGATTGTCTTTTCACTGAAGCTGTTCTGTCTATCCAGAGAAAAAGTATTCTTTCTCTGTATTAGTTAATTCTAATATAGGGTTGGAAATAGGGAATAAAGAAAGGAAACTAGGAATGCTACTGTTCAGTTTGTAAACTTGAATTAATAGCCCACGTTTTCAGCCCCAAACATCTTTCCTGACCTTAGCTGTGTCCTGGGGTAGAATCTCCAGTCTATCCCGAGAGGGAAAAAACCTCTATTTCTTGTTAGTTATCTGGTGTACCAGGTAGAGGCAGGAACCTGAGCATCTATTATCCCACATATTTAGATCTAATCAATTCTCCTGTTTTCACCAGGGGATCTCCAAGTTGTGAATCTTACATGGATTCTTTGACTGTTAGTGCCTTTTAACTGGGAGTATTTAGACCATTTGTATTTAATGTGATTACAGATATGCTTGGTAAATCAGTCCTTTTGCAGTTTGCTTTCCACTTGTCTCATCTATTCTTTTTGAAAAAATATTTGTATTGATTTTTTACAGAGAGGAAGGGAGAGGGATAGAGAGCTAGAAACATCGATGTGAGAGAACATCATTCAGCTGCCTCCAGCACACCCCCTACTAGGGATGTGCCCACAACTAAGGTACATGCCCTTGACCAGAATCAAACCTGGGACCTTTCAGTCTGCAGGTTGACTCTCTACCGACTGAGGCAAATCAGTCATCTATTCTTTATTCATATTTTTTTCTCTATTTCGGCCTCCTTCTGGATTATTTATTATTACATCATATAGCCCTGGTATTTTTTATTTAGTTATCAGTTATTACTCTTATGTATTATTATGTTGGTTTCTTTAGGATTTATAACATACCTGTATATTGGGCATATTATAACTGAATTATCAGTCTTATCCTTGCCCTAAAGTTATGCCAATTACTACAACCTATCTTCAGGTGATTCTGTACCACTTTAGATATAATACTTCCACTTTTCATCCTTGGGTAGTTTTACATGCATGTAAAACTGAGTTAGTACTCAGCTGAATAATCAAGACCCCTTGTGGGTCTCTGGATTGCTCTCTGTGCAGATTTGTCCTCTCTGGTTTTTGGCCCTGTGAACTCCCCACAGTCTCAGCTCTGTCCTTCAACTGGGGGAACCCTCACTGGGTCTACCTGGTTTTCCCCATGAGCTACCTCCAGAGATTCTCTTCACTTTCGTTGTTTACCATCTCTCAGGACTCACTGTTCTTTGTTGCTAGATTATGTATGTCTTGTTAACTACTGTTACAAATATTTTTTTCTGGTTTTGTAGCTGTCTTAACAATATGCATAAATCCAGTCCCTTGTTCCATCATAGAGGGAAACAGAATTCCCTTTGTACGTTCATTGTATAAAAATGTGTTATTTCTTATGCTCTGATCTATCCTTTCCTTTTTTTCTTTTTTTGTTCTTGTGGGATTATACCTCTTTTTTATAGCCTTACTACCATTTTTGTGTATTTCTGAAAAGACAGCTGATGGTTGATTGATCCCTTGCATTTAAATCCTCATAATACTTTTTACTATATAACTAAGGATAATATTTGAGATCAGAGCTAACAATTAACATGAGATGATTTTACCCTTATAATGCTAATAGTAAGTTTAGTAGAAAAGCATTAAGGAACATAGTTTCTCAGCTATTAACCTCCAGTGTTGAATTATTTTCAAGTGTAAAAATACCATATATATTGCATACAGATGTTGGAATATAACATGACAAATTTAAATTCATGCCAAACATTTTCTATTTATATACTAGGAGCCTGGTGCACAAAATTCGTGCACTGGGGGAGGGGGATTCCTCAGCCCAGCCTGCCCCCTCTACATATTGAAAGGCCTCAGGGGGTGTCCTACTGACGGCTTAGGTCCACTCCCTGCTTCCCTTGGGGAGTGGGCCTCAGTCTGGCCTCCCTTTGTGGGAGATGACTAGGCTAATCAGAGGAAGCCACCAGCCCCATCACCTCACTGCTGTAGCCACTGCCAGTCACCGCAGCCACCAAGGTGTTTTCATCAACACAGACTCCGGTCCCTTCACCATGAAAAAATGACAACTTTCTTTAGGCATTTTCAAGATGTGTCTTTCATAGGATATGACATTTCTTTCCTTCTTTTTTATCCTCACCTGGGAATATGTTTCCATTGGTTTTTAGAGAATGTGAAAGAGAAGGGAAAAACAGAGGGAAACATCAAAGTGAGAGGAACACTTTGATCGGTTGCCTCCTGCATATGCCCTGACCTGGGCCCCGGCCAGGGAGGAGCCTGCAACCTAGGTACATGCCTTGGTCAGAATTGAACCCAGATCCTGCAGTCAGCAGGCTGAGGCATTATGCACTGAGCCAAAACAGCTAAGGCAGGATATCACATTTATTAGCCCTCCAGCAGTGGACCTTCATTTTTTTTTTCCTCTGGGAGTGTGGTGGAAAAACCCTAGATCGCCTTTTTGGATTCTTATTACCCAAGTTACTAAGAATATTACCAGTGGCATACAGGGAGCTTAGCCAATGAGTGGTCAGAAAAGTTATTTCCTCTGTAGTTCACTGTAATCACCGGCTCCACCCCTGCCCAGGCCTGTAACCTCTGGTGGAGGATGCAAGCCTGGGGAGGGGACTCTCAGACTCCTGAATTTGCCGACTCTGACCCTGCCCAGGCCTGCAGCCTCTGCCTGAGGCTGAAGGCCTGGGCAGAAGACCCTCAAGCCCCTCTAATCACTGGCTTCATAGAGCCCAAGCTCCTGCAATCACCAGTTCTGATCTGCCCCCTGCCATCACCAGCTCTGCCCTTGCCCCACTGGCAGCCTCTGGCCAAGGGGACCTGCAGACCCCTGTGATCACCAGCTCCACCCCTGCCCCACTATAGCCTCTGGACAAGGCTGCAGGCCTGGGCAGGAGACCCCCAGTCCCCTGCTTTGCTGGCTCCACCAGTGCCCAGACCCCTCTGATCACAGGTTCTGCCCCTGCCCCTCTGATCACTGGCTCTGCAGAGCCCAGGCCCCTGTAATCTCCAGCCTTGTCCCTGCCCAGGCCTGAGGCCTCTGCCCAGGCCTTATGCCTGGGTAGGGCACCCTTATAGCCCTCCAATCACTGGCTCTGCCCCTACCCCCTCTGATCACCGGTTCTGCCCCTGCCCCCTCTGATTGCCTGTTCCGCCCCTTGGGCCCCCCATATCCCCCGCGACCTCCTGGCTACCAGGCCTGACCACTTCAGTGGCAGGGCTGAGCCAGCCTGGGCACTGCCATTGTGTGGCCATGGGGGGCGGCCATCTTTGTGATGGAGTGATGCCTAATTTGCCTATTACTCTTTTATTAAATAGGATGTGATATTGAAGGCCTAGTATGTGGCCAATGGCAAGTCAGTTGAGAAAAAAAAATGCCTTGCATTGTCACAGTGATTAATTAAAAAACACCAATTACCTGCTATATTCTTCTAAGCGTTGTGTGAAGATATAGCAATGAAAGAGGCACAGTCTTTGCCTTCAAATTCTTTATAGTTTAGAATCTAGGGGTATTCTAGATGAGTCAATTATATGTTACATGTATTATGACCCAAGTTAACATTGTTTGGTGATGCCTAGGAATATCTACAAGAAGCTCCTGGAATACAGAGTGCTAGTGGTCATGCTGACCAAAAGCTACTAGTATGTAGAGTTTGGAGAAGGGGTTCCACAAGCAGATTCTTAGTACAAATCAGGGCTAGGAAGATGGGAGATGGTGGTTCCAGAGGGAAGTGCACCTGCAGAGAGGGCCATGAAAGAGGATGATGTCATTGCCAGCCATTAGTGTGGCCAAAGGTCCTATTACTTATGAAAGGTACTGAGGATGGTGCAGGAGTGCTGGGCAGAGGCTGCCTCATTCAGAGGGAAGATAATCTCTGTGAATTTAAACAAATATTATGGAAAGCTGTCGTACTTATGATCTAAGAAAAGAGACAGTAATAGATGCACAGTCAGCAATGAATGAAGAAATGAATGGAAACTAAGAAAAGGAACATTCTGCTTCTTTTAAATCCTTAAAGCTGATCTCACAGACTTTAAGTCTGAGTCATGCAGTGCTATAAAACAGTTCACTAAGTCTTTTCCTCAAACCCCAAAGTCCATATTTTAAAAACTTGAGGTTACCAGGCATTTCTTACACTAAGTTTAATCTTATTTCATGCATTTTTTACTTTGTTTTTTATTGATTTCAGAGGAAGAGGAAGGGAGAAAGAGAAAAACATTGAATTGTTGTGTCATTTATTTACCCATTCATTGGTTTATTCTTGTGTGTGCCCTGACCAGGGATCAAGCCCTCAACCTTGGTGTATCAAGATGATGCTCTAATCAACTAAACTACCCAGACAGGATTTATTAAATATATTTTTAATTAATCCAGTATTCATATTGAGCAGAATTGGAAAGTTGCCATACGAGTCATTTCTTTATGTCTTTCTCAGAACAGTTCTCCTTGTGGAGAGGATTGGAATAGTCTGAATAAGTGTGTGACATGAAATTCTAAAAGAAATGTTTTGAAATGTTTTAACCATTGAAGTTATACATATTAATCATTTGCAATGGTGTGAATCTGAGATAAATTCAAAGCCTGGCAGTGTTCTAAGTGATAATCTCATGTTATAATTAAGTATAAGGATTTTCTATATAAGTACATGATAATATCATGTTGTTAAGTCTAATATTTATGCCTGAGTTGCCAAGAAAGAAATCTTGATTATTCTAATAGTATCTAATATGGTCCCTAATTACCTACCTCTTCTTGACTATTCTTAACTGAGTATATCTGAATATAACACCAATGTTAGCATAAGATATTATTTTTCTCTTCTGAGCTATTTTTCAGACTGGTTTATTATTTCATAAGGGGAGAGAGAGAGAGAAAGAGAGAGAGAGAGAGAGAGAGAGAGAGAGAGAGAGAGAGAGAGAGAGAGAGAGAATGAATTTACCACTGAATCCCAAATTCTAAAATACCAACTCCTAAAAAGATATTTACTTCTAATCAGGCCCTTCAATATGGGATTACAATTTCTGACCCAATGTAATGGGCATAGCATATAATAAATATTGACTAAATAATAATTGTGGCACAATACTTGACAGTGTTTGGCAAAGAATCAAATGAGGATGGAAGAAATTTGTGTATTTAAAACTCTGTATTAATTAAAGATGAGCAACTAAAAAGGAGTCAGTTTCCCTAAATGTTTTAGTGAATGCTTTTATTTTTTTCAAAGTCACTTACTGCTTCCAACTTTGAAAATGAGAAGAGCTACAGGAAGAACAGACCTCCAAACCTGTGCCAAAACTGAGATTTCCTTTCAGGCCCCAGCTCTGAAGGTGCCCCTGGGGGCCTGTGTTTATATATGAGCTCTTGCACTCCTCTTTGTAGTTGCTCTACCAAAGGACAACCATGTGCCCAGCAGATTTGTTTTGGTCACTCATGAGTAGAAATAACTTAAAAGATTTCATTCAGGCATGTCCACGTTTTCTAAGTCTAGTGATTGAGAACACTGTTGAAATAAAAAGGGTGGAAGACTATAACTTTTTCAGCCATGTTTCAGATCTCCCATGTCTTCAAACATTAGTGTAAAACGTGAATGAATGCAAGTCAAGACCTGAGCACACAGTAAGCGCTCAACAAATACTTCATATGCACCAGGGAATTAAGGCCACTAACTCTTAAATGCATCAGATCTTTATGTAAAATCACACTTTGTTAAGAAGAAACTGTCTCACAATTAAATATTGAATGGGCACTGATTTTCAACCCATGTGTAATACCTGACTATTTAGTCAGTGGCACTGATCTCTTTTCCCATTGATTGTCAAAAATAAAAATTTAAAAAAATGACAACAGCCAACACATCCAATACCCATCCAGTATGAATGAATTAGTGTATGGAAGAATTTTAGTCTGTGTGTGCCATGAGATGAAAAAGGTTTAAAATCACTATAATAGGGTATGAAATCTTTTGCCTCCCTTCTCTTGTATTGCCCACCCATGCCAGGGAAGTGCATTTCTTGTTTTAGGCAACTGCTAAATGAGGAATACTCTAGACAGAGTCTCAAGGTCATGAATGGGTTAGAATCCAAAGCTTACATCTAAGGGACTTGTTTGAAATGAAAACCACATTCTGCCATGGAAGCCCCATTACACAGGCCTGGCAGTTCCCAGAGCAGTTCACAGAGCCTGTGAGCTCATATTGTAGCCGAAGGATAGCATGGACCATATCACCTACTCGTATGTACATGTTATTTAACAGGGAAAATGCGCTTGTCTTCCTGGAAAGCCAGGAATACCTCTTGGCCTCCCTGTTGGCAATGAAAGTCTCTCTACCAAGCCATTCTGAGAGAGGAGAGTCCACAGTTAGGACATGATGGCAGTCCTTGGGGTAGAATGGTGAGAGATTGTCCTTCTGCAACCAGAAACTCTCAGGATGCTCATCAGCAAGGGTTGGCTTTTCTTTCAGAAGATTCAGTGATTGTTTTCTCTCTTACTTACTCTGGGAATCTACCACTCTGGACAGGTTTTCTCTTTCTCTAGACCAGAGTAGATTGAAATACTATTTCTTAGCTTCTCTTACTGTATTTGGGAAAAAAACAAAGGTATGGAAGTAATAAACATGGGTCTTTCTGTATCCAGAGACAGCAGTAAGATCCACTAATACTACAGAGGAAAGTTCATATTCTGTGAACCTAAGCTTCTGGTTATAGCAGCAGGAGCCTTGCCATTAAAGGAAGGACAGGGGGAAAGGCACACAGAACCCGTTGGCCCAGTGTAGGTTGTATGTGTGATCGATCCTGGGGCTCAGGCCAGGGGGCAGGCTCCTTACCACATAGCTCTGGCAGCACAGCGAGCCAAATTGGAAGGCAGGACTGAGTGCATGCAAGCCAGGAAGTTATCAGAGATTATCAGATAGCATTAAGAGCAAACAAAAGGAAAGCCATCCGCACTGGCATCTGAAAGCTGGGCAGGAAGGGCGATCCTTACAAGAAGTTGGGTGATGAGCAAGGCTTTTAGTGACCAGAGTCTGGGGTCTGACTGTCACGGAGACAAAAGAAGGGCCACTCTACCCCACGGCTTCATAGAACGTGCATGCAGAGCACGTTCTTCTAGGGAAACTACCCACAGGTCGTATGCGTGTGGATAACAGTGTCCACAGGGTGGGTCAGCTTACTGTTTCATATTACTAATTCAAGCAGAATGTCACAGGATATGTTTCTGAAATAAATATCTTCCTCCTCACTAGAAAAACTCAATACTTTATAAAATAATCAGGATAAACTGTATCCCTCCCCTTACTATAACTCTATGTGTGCAACTATTGAGGCAACAGCTTTTATTAAGCTCTGGTTGTTGGCAGGGACTATGTGATCAAAGGTACAGCTAGTTCAGGACCTCTAGGTCAGGCATCCTCAAACTATAGCCCACGGGTCACATGTCGAGTGTTTTTGCCGCCGCTGCCTGATCTGCTTAAAATAAGATATGGGCAGTGTGCTAGGAATTTGTTTAGTTTTTTTTAAACTATAGTCCGGCCCTCCAGTGGTCTGAGGGACACTGAACTGGCCCCCTGTTTGAAAAGTTTGAGGACCCCTGCCAACAGTTCAGCATAGTTCTATGGTGGAGAAAGATACAGGATACTGAGGGAGAAATACACAGGAAGGAGCTGGGACAAGAGCAGATAGGAAGGGTCTATTGAAAAATGACCAAAAGTAGGCCAATTAGGGAACTTAAGTTTGCAAAGGACACTCTAAGCAAAGGGAACAGCATGGTGTCTTCTGTTACAAAGGTGTGGATTGAGATTGGGCAGCTGCATATTGACCTATAAGTCAGACACACCAGTGAGCATCAAGGAATGATGAGACTTCCCCATGGGCCAGGGCAGGGCTCAAAGATAAATATGCATTTATCAACTTACACCCATGAGAAAATAGTTTTCATATTTTACAGTTTCTCTTGCAGATTATTTTTAAAGTTGCGGAACATCTTGCCGTCCTTCCGATTGCATAGGTGGAACCTCACATTTATGATCGAGAGCTTTGAGAACCTAGAGCAGTTTCTAGAAGATACTTAGTGAATTCATTGAATTGAATCAAACTGGCCTTAGCAACCACAGTGCAGATTAATTACAAAGGCCTGGCTTTGTTTGCTGTTTTGCAGGTACCATGATCAACAGGATGTCACTAGCAACTTCCTTGGAGCGATGTGGTTGATATCAATAACTTTTCTCTCCATTGGTTATGGTGACATGGTACCTAACACATACTGTGGGAAAGGAGTATGTTTGCTCACTGGGATTATGGTAAGTGTCTTTTTACTTTCAATCTCTTAGTTATACTCAAGAAGGCGCTTAAACTATTGGGTCCCTGTGCAGAAATCATTGTACGCTACTTGGGTTCCGAAAACCATGTAAGGAATCAGTACTGCGTTGGGAGAGGACATCAGTTTTGATCTTAGTCTCATCATGCAGCTCTGTTGAGGACATAGAGTTGCTAGATTGCTCTTCGTGGGCGGTGCACTGACTTGATGAACAAAATATCATAGAGTTCCAGCTTCAGAGTCAGAACATTCTTTGTGTAAGTCTGGGTTCTGCTATTTCCAGCTGGCTGTGTGGACTTGAGTAAGTTTCTCCTCTCTGAGTCTTACTTTCCTCATCTGTAAAATGTGGATCAGAAGAATCTTGAAGTGTGTCAAAAAGGTTAAAGAATTACATGACATTTTATCAGTTAGATTAGATGAGATTTATTATTTTAATAAATATTTGAGTGTCAGGCACTGGCCCAGATACTAAAAATACAGAAAAAGAAGACAGAAACTGTTCTTGCCCTGCCTTCTTAAAACATGTTGGGGAAGAACTTGCACTTAAAATAATTAGCAAATAATTGTTCATCACACTTGTGACAAATATGTGAGGAAGTAAAGCTTCTGATCTGATTTGGGAACTGAGGGATGAGATCTGCTCAGAGAAATAGATCGCCATGAAGTTGACTTTTAACTTTTCACTGAAGTGGGAAAGGGGGGTAGCCAGGCAAAGCGGGAAGAAGGAAGGGCATTCTGGAAGAGGAAATGGTTTATTTGAAGAAATTGAGGCAAGGAGGAGCTCGGTATATTTGAGCAAGTTTACTAGGCCAGGAGTGTACACAGTAAAGTGGGAAAATGTCATGGCATGAGGCTGGGGACAGGTCTTGCGGGAGCACTTGAGAAAGGTGTGCTGCCTGGAGTGACCTGCCACTGTTCATCAGGGAGGCCTACAGGCTCAGATACCTTGTTGCCCCTTCCATGTGTACTATTCGTGTTAGATATATGAAAGTCATATGCTAACACGCCATCTAAAATTTATTAATGTTGTATGAACTTTTCAATGTTTAAGCCAGAGGTAGTTCCAAATTGTTGCACCATTTTGAGTGACTTAAAGTCTCCTTATCTGCTTTTGATTATAGGGAAGAGTGTTATCTTGATATTTGTTTGATTTCTGCCTACACAAGGAAGTGAACTGCTAAGGCAGGAAATTCCCAGAATTTCTGAAGCGAGGCATTCCTGCCCAACAAGAGACAGGCTTCCCACATGATGGCTTTTGAATGGTGGCCAGGGAAGCATGTACCCTCCCATCAGCTGCCCAAAGGTTGTTCCAAGAGTCAGAACTAGCTAGGAGGACTGAGTCTATGGCATGGAGAGGTGGGAACAGTCTTCTCCCACTTGGTAGTATTGAACTGAGAAAAGGCAGCTTGCAGTGAAAATAAAATCCATTCCAATTGTAAGGTCACACGTAGTAACAAGATGACCATTCCAAGTCCCAATTGTGAAAAATATGATTTTGGATCATAATTTAACTGTAAAATAAAATTACAGTTTTATGAATTTTAGAGAACTTTTATTTCATTACAATTGTTATGGTTCATAGTGTTTACTATTGGCTTATTTCCTGAAAAGATAGCATTTTATTATATAGTATGATGCTTTGGAAAATAAAATTTTCATGGACGCATTTTTGGAAAGTTTCTACAAGCCCACAAGGGACAAGAATAATGCTACTTATAAAAAAATAGAACCAATAATTGCAGGATCTCCCCCTCCCCCCATGCTTTTTAGAAACAACTTTCTTGGTGTTCTTTTTTGGCAAGACGTCCCTCACTTTATTTTTGAATTAGGTATGAGTCAGGGTTTGTGCAAACAGCCTCATTTGCCACGGGATTAGAGCCAAATTTAAAGTTAACTTTGCCAGGATCTTTGTGGTACTTTTATCTTTCCTCTATTTCTTTGACCTTAATGTCTCAAGAACAGTTCCTTCAAAATTTCATCTGACAGCACAAGTCTTTTATTTAGGTGCTTGAACTACTTCCTTATTTAGGTTTTACTAGTAGTCTTACTTTATTTTGAAAATAGAAGTTATAATCAAAAGCAATCTTAATCGATACGGGCAGAAAAATGTTATGTGCAGTTACATTTACAGTGATGTGGTGCTATCTTCTAAGCTCATGGTGAAACAGTCCTTCAGTCCTTGGGCTAAGGAGTTCATTCCATCCCCATCATAAAGAATAGACTTTTTCTTAATTGACCCATCAAAGATCATTTGCTTGTTTTTAGAGAAATACAGTAATCTTTGATTAGCCTATTTGAAATACTGTGTAGAGTTGGATTGTCTCTATCCCTGAGCCAAGACATGGAAACAAGTAGTCTTCTGGGAGTTGACTATATCCCATATAATTTCCTGGGGAGCAAGAGCTTACAAATGGAGGTTACCTAGAAACTAGTATGGAGAGTATTGGCTGACAGTATAGATTTCAAAAAAAATAATTTTTTTCATAGTTCATATAAAAGGTTAGTTTCCTTTAGATGAAACACATTTTTGTTTTGTCAGACAAATGTTGTTTGCTTGTTTTCAGGAACTTTAAATACCAGTTTGTCACTTTTGAGTTATCTAAGCCAGATAGGACTTGTTTTTATTTCGAGCATTTTTGTGGGGGTTTTTTGTTGTTTTTTTTTTGTTGTTGTTGTTGTTTTTGCCTATTTCCCCTTGGACTTTTGCAATGCATGTTTAGGTAAAATGTGTGTTGTCGAATTTCCCAGGAGTCATCTCTCTGTCTCTCTCTCCCCCTCCTTGTGCCCTTTAGTTTAGTAAATTGTGAAAAAGAAATACAAATTACAACACTCCTGAGAGAGGCCAGGGTAATTCCTGTATATTTTTTCTGAAGTGCTGTATTTGTACTTTTGCATTTAGACTTTCTTATCCTCTCATTTATGAAATTTTGATAGAATTTATACCTTTGTTTTTTTTTCACTTTGGAGTAAAATACGATTGATCTAAATGCTAATACTTACAGAGCTTTCCCATTTCAAAAATGTACATGTAAAGAAATTAGCTCTGCTTCTTTTCTTCATATAGCTTATAAAAGTAATGAATTATTTCTTAGCATCATCGTGGATGTTCATATTTCATTAGTAAAACTCAAAATTAAATTGTAATTTAATAGTTTTAAAGTCTAATTTGTGCCATGAGTTATATTCTGTGGAGCCAAAGACATTAATATTAATCTGCAGTGCTCTGAGTAAAAATATATTGTTAAACCATGAGGAGTTTTCCAGAATATTTCTAAAAAGAAACAAATGGCCTTATCAAAAATAACCTCTTCTCACCTGAAATGTACATTGTGAATCCAAGACCATCCTGCTAAGCTTTTCTTATAATTGCTTAGGTTGTGTTTATAATTTTATACATAGATGACATGGAAATACTTAGATAAGTGTATTTTAGATACTGAAATGGTTTCACAGAAAGTCCACTGATAGATAAAATAAGGCAAGAATAAAAGTTGCTTTCACCAAGACCTACCTACTATTAGAACTTTAGAGACAAAGATCTCTTCCTCTCTCCTAGATATCCTGGATTTAAAAGCATAGGATTGCCTAATAGACCCAGTCTCTCATTAACCTTTAGGAGAAAGCCATGAAGTTTGTATATACCTGCTTTTTCCTGTTTCTTCTATCCTTCCTTTCTTTAAAAAGGTACCAAGAACATGAAGATTTATTATTGTGAATGTCATGATAACCTATGATAGGCTCAATTTTAAGTGGCTTTTTTGTTTGTTTGTTTAAGGTAGTAGGCAACTAACATTGTTCCAGCATGATGTCTTAGCTTTCTGTGAGCAGCAGGTAGTTTCTCAGTATTTCCAACTTTATAACAGAGAAAGTAATTGTTTTGCTTAACACTTAAAAAGTTACCCTTTCTACCATTTTATATTTGTACATAGATATAATACATGCTGAAAGTTTTAGTTTTTTTTCTTATCTATGAATATACAGGGTGGGCAAAAGTTTACAGCTGTGAGTATACAAAACAGAGTTTATTCTTATATTATTAATTATTGCATTATTTTTCACACAAACAACTGTAAACCTACTTTAGTCCCCAACTTGTGTATGATATTTTAAAAGTAGGATATAGTCTCATTGGTAATAATAATTTTTTTATTCTCCTGTAAAATTATAACAGCTCTTACCTATAGGTATGGATGATGTAATTCTTCGGCATAATTACCTTTAAATATAGAGTAACTAGGGGCCCGGCCTGTGCCCTCTCGCAGTCTGGGACCCCTCAGGGGATGTCCACCTGGTGGTGTGCCTGGCCAGCCTGGGTGAGGGGCTGATGGCTGTTTTCAGGCTGGCCAAGCCCTCCAGTGTGGACACTTACCCCATTGGGATGTGGCAAGCCTGAGTGATGGTCTGAGAGCCATTTTCAGGCTGCCCACAGCCTCTTCAGGTTTTGGGTCCCTACTGGGGTGCCTGGGCAGCCTGGGTGAGGGCTGTTTTCAGGCTTTCAGGCTGCCCACAGCTTCCATTGACCCAAGGTCCCATCGAGGCTGGTTGGAATCAGGTTCTGGGGTTTATTTATTCTCTATAATTGAAACACTGTTGCTTTGAGCCAAGGCTTAGGCAAGTAAGGAAGCCTCCTGTTTGTTTCAGCTCCATGGCTTCTATAATTGAAACATTGTTACCGTAAGCAGAGGTTCAGCCAGCGTAGGCAGGCAGTTGCAACGGAAGTCTGCTGTTTACTCTAGCTCCATGGCTGCCGGCCTCCATCTTGGCTGGGATAATTTGCATACAGCTGCTCTGATTGGTGGTGGGTGTGGTCTGGCTGTTGGGCATGGCTTAGGCATCCCAGAGAGATGGTTAATTTCCATATTACTCTTTTATTAGAGTAGATATCTTCCCATTTTCAGGGACACAGATGATCAGATAAGCAGACCTCTAAAGTGATCTATAAATCCCTAGACATGTGTGATTTAGACTTTCTGCTACTTTCTATCTTTGCTTTTAAGAATTTTTTCTTCTGCCAGTCGGGGTAGAGAAAGTAGACTACAGACAGCCATCCTGGGTGCTGCATGTGTGAATAAGCAAGGAAAAAAAGAAAGAAAGCCTAGGGTCTTTTTTACATGTCTTCTACAATTTGACATGTGGTGGTTAATTCCAAATAATAATTTGGAAGAAGTTATTTTACTTTTTGTTTGTTTTTGGCTTTCTCTAGTGTGCTCATTGAGTCTCATCGAATAAAATCCAGTGAGGAGAGAGTATCTTTAAGTTATTATAATAGTTTCTGTTTTGTGCAGAGCTGCAGCAGAGGTGGGTGGGCCTTTGCAGACTTAAGGCTCAATTCCCCACCAGTGCCCTAAGCAGACCTTCTCTTCTCCCCTCGGAAATGTCTGAGGGAAGATGACACTGCTTTCTTCCAGGTACAGGCAAGTGTCGCTGGGAGAAGTTGTGGTCTTCTAGCTTTCAACTTGTCTGTATAATTCCACCTAATTTTTCTAAAATGTCAGCATAGTTAGTTGGCACAGCTGCCCTTCCTGTCTCTAAAATGCATACATTCACTTTAACACTGTTGCTTATAAGGAGAGAGAAACCTAGGGATGACTCATTACTGATGACCAGTTTTATGTGGTGCTTTCTTCTTTCCAGCACCAAAGAACATAAATGAGTTGAACAGGCAAATGGCTCTAAGGATTTGGGTTTCCCAAGCCCAGGTTTTATCACTGAATTAAAAAAACCACACATATCTTCTCCCTCTTCCTGAAGATAAGGACATTTGAGTTGATCTCTACCTTTTTATCAACAAATATCAACTTGTATTTGAAGATTCTCAGAGGTAGGGCATGAGGGAATTTGTCTTCAAAATACTCTTGAAGTATGTTTATTTTTATGACCTACAGAGATCTTGCAAAACTCTGATGGGATATAATATTAAAGTCAGTGTTTTATAGAATTTTATTTGCCAGAATTGATTGCTTTACATAGTTTTATGAAAGAATAATTATACATGTCAAGCAGATGCAGTGAAAATGTATTTATTGTTCCAGGATATTGTGTGAGTCGACCCCAGGGACAGAAAAATGGGCAATGGTTGCAAATAGTCATTTTACCATTTTTTTGGAGGACAAGTTGATATTTTAAAATGAAATATAATCTTAAAGTTGTTTAATTAATTTAGGTGTATATTAAATAAAAAGCAAACTTTTAAAAAATTAACTATATTATGAGAAATTTGAATTACTGATTGCCTAATAAACTGGCTATAAAACAAGTTTGATCTTTTAGGAGCCATTGTACACAGGAAGATAATTAATTTGACACAAAATATTTTGAACAATATTATTTTTTAGCAGTCATTCTCTGGAGGGAGAATTCTGGAATTTCCAAAAAAAAAAAAAAAAAGTTGAATCTTTTCCAGATACCATTTTGCAGTGTGTTTTCCAAAAAAAATTCTCTGTTTCTCTATTTTTCAGTTACAGTTTATATAAAACATTATTTATTTTCAAGTGCACAATATAGTGCATAGATATTTATATAACTTACAAAGTGATCACTCTAAAAAGTCTAGTACCAATCTGATATCATATATCTAATAAAAGAGTAATATGTAAATTGACCATCATGCCAAGACACCTAAGCTATGCCCATCAGCCAAGCCACGCCTCCCAACCAATCAGAGTGGCTGTATGCAAATTAACCCAGTCAAGATGGAGGCTGGCAGCCACGGAGCTAGAGTAAACAGCAGGCTTCTGTTGCAACTGCCCTTCTAGGCTGGCTGGGCCTCTGCTCACGGTAACAATGTTTCAATTATAGAAGCCATGGAGCTGAAACAAACAGGAGGCTTCCTTACCTGCCTAGGCCTCTGCTCAAGGTAACAAAGTTTCAATTATAGAAGATTAATAAACCCCAGAAACCTGATTCCAGCCAGCCTCGTTGGGACCTTGGGTCAGTGGGAGCTGTGGGCAGCCTGAAAGCCTGAAAACGGCCCTCAGCCCCTCACGCAGGCTGCCCAGGTACCCCAGTAGAGACCCGAACCCTGAAGGGACTGTGGACAGCTTGAAAACAGCCCTCAGCCCCTCACCCTGGCTGGCCACACCCCAATGGGGTGAGGGTCCCCACTGGGGGGCTTGGCCAGCCTTCAAACAGCCATCAGCCCCTTACCAGGCACACCAGCAGGTGGACATCCCCCGAGGGGTCCCAGACTGCAAGAGGGCACAGGCTGGACTGAGGGACCCCCCTCCCCAAGTGCACAAATTTTTGTGCACCCGGCCCCTAGTAGTTATTATAATACTAGAGGCCTGATGCACAAAAATTTGTGCATTCGTGCAGGAGGGGGTGTTCCTCAGCCAGGCCTGTGTCCTCATGCAGTCTGGGACCCCTCGGGGGATGTCCACCTGCTGGCTTTGGCCCACTCCCCAGGGGATTGGACCTAAGCTGGCTGTCAGACATCCCTCTGGCAGCCTGGGAGCCCTCAGGAGATGTCTACTTGCCAGTGGGGAGCAGGCCTAAGCTGCAGTATAACATCCTTAGTACTGCTAAGGAGGCAGGAGAGGCTCCCACCACCACTGCTGTACTGGCAGCCATCAGCCTGGCTTGTGGCTGAGCAGAGCTCCCCCTGTGGGAGCACACTGACCACTAGGGAGCAGCTCCTGCATTGAGCATCTGCCCCCTGGTGGTCAATGTGTGTCATAGTGAACAGTCAGTCCCAGTCATTCTGCTATTACAGTCAATTTGTATATTACCCTTTTATTATATAGGATAGAGGCCTGGTGCATGGGTGGAGGCTGGCTGGTTTGCCCTGAAGAGTGTCCAGGATCAGGGTGGGGGTCCCACTGGGGTGCCTGGCCAGCCTGGGTGAGAGGCTAATGGCTGTTGCAAGCTTGCCAAATCCCCTTCAGAGTAGGGGTCCCCACTGGGGTGCCTGGCCAGCCTGGGTGAGTGGCTGATGGCTGTTTGCAGGCTGGCCAAGTCCCCCAGCAGGAACCCTCACCCCATGAGGGTGTGGCCATCCTGGATGGAAGGCTGATGGCTATTTTCAGGCTGGCCACAGCCCCAGCAACCCAAGTTCCCAGTGAGGCTGGCTGGAAGCAGGTATCTGGGATTTATTTATCTTCTATAATTGAAACTTTGTTGCCTTGAGCAGAGGCCACAGCCAGCCAGGACAGATGGGAAGCTTGGCTTCCTCCATCACTGGGGCAACCAAGCCTCCTACTTGCTCCTCCTCTGTGGCTGCTGGCCACCATCTTGGTTGGGTTAATTTGCATAGAGTCATTCTCATTGGCTGGTGGGTGTAGCTTGGGGTATAGCAGATTGACACCAAAAGTTTCTCTTTTATTAGTGTAGATTATTGACTATATTCCCTATGCCTGTTTAATATGCCTATATTAACTAGAAATTTATACTTCTTAATCCCTTTACCTTTTCACTCATACCTCCATCCTACCTACCTCCAGCTCTGGCAACCATCAGTTTGTTTGATTCCACATACAAGTAAAATTATATGGTATTTGTCTTTCTCTTTCTGAATTATTTCACTTAATATAATACCCTCTAGGTCCATCCATATTATTGCAAATGGTAAGATTTAATTCTCTTTGTATTGTATAAATGCACTACTTCTTTATCCATTTGTCTACTGATGGACGTGAGTTGTTTCTGTATCTTGGCTATTATAAATAACTAGGGGCCCGGTGCAGAAAAATTTGTGCACTCGGGGTGTCCCTCAGCCCGGCCTGTGCCCTCTCGCAGTCTGGGACCCCTCAGGGGATGTCCAACTGCTGGCATGCCTGGGTGAGAGGCTGATGGCTGTTTGCAGGCTGGCCAAGCCCCTCAGTGGGAACCCTCACCCCATTGGGGTGTGGCCAGCCTGGGTGACGGGCTGAGGTCTTTTTTCAGGCTGTCCACAGTCCCTTCAGATTTTGGGGTGCCTGGGCAGCCTGAGTGATGGGCTGAGGGGCATTTTTAGGCTTTCAGGCTGCCCACAGCTCCCATTGACCCAAGGTCCTAGCAAGGCTGGCTGGAAGCAGGTTTCTGGGGTTTATTTATCTTCTATAATTGATATACTGTTGCTTTAAGCCAGGCCTAGGCAGGTAAGGAAGCCTCTGGTTGGCTTCTATAATTGAAAGAATGTTGCCATGAGCAGAGAAAGGCCCAGCCGGCCTAAGCAGGCAGTTTCCTCCATCTGATGCAACAGAAGCCTCCTGTTTGGTTCAGCTCCGTGGCTTCTATAATTGCAACTATGTTGCTGTGAGCAGCAAGAGGTCCAGCCTGCCTAGGCAGACAGTTTACTCCTGGTGCAACGGAAGCTGCCTGTTTACTCTAGCCTCTAGCTCCGTGACTGCTGGCCTCCATCTTGGCTGGGTTAATTTGCATACAGCCACTCTGATTGGTTGGTGGGCGTGGCAAAGAAATGGTCAATTTCAATATTACTCTTTTATTAGATTGGATGCTGCAGTGAACATAGGGGTGCTATCTTTTCAAATGTTTTGAATTTCTTCAGATAAATACTCAGATAATAGCCATGGTATTGTTGGATCATATGGTAGTTTCAATTTTTTTTTTTTTTTTAGGAACCTCCATACTGTTCTCCATGGTGTCTGTACTAATTTGCAATCCCTCCAACAGTGCAACAGGGTTCCATTTTCTCCATATCCTTCCCAATACTTGTTGATTTTAGCCATTCTGACAGGTATAAAGCAACATCTCCTTGTGGTTTTAATTCACATTTCCCTAATGATTAGTGATGTTGAGCATGTTTTCATATGTCTATTGACCTGTATATGGTCTTTGGAGAAATGTCTCTTCAGGTCCTCTGACCATTTTTAATAGGATGTTTTTTGGGTTTTTTTCTGATACTAAGTTGTATGAGTTTCTTATTTATATTTTAGAAATTAACCCCTTATCAGACGTATCACTGATGAATATGTTCACCCGTTTCATTGTCTTTTCTTTTTGCTGTTTTCTTTCCCTCTGCAAAACTTTTTAGACCCATTTGTTTCTCTTGCCTGAAGAGACATATAAAAAAAAATTAAGAGCAGTGTTAAGTTTTCTGCCTATGGTTTGCTCTTACATATGTCTTTAATCCATTCTAAGTTTATTTGTGTATATGATGTAATAAAGTGGTCCAATTTTCCTAAGAGCATCCATTGGAGAGACTGTCCTTACCCTATTGCATGTTCTTACTTCCTTTGTCATAGATGAAGTGACCAAATAGGCTAAGGTTTATTTCTGGGCTCTCTTCTGTTCCATTGATCTATATGTCTGTTTTTATGATAGTGCCACGCTATTTGATTACTATAGCCTTGTACTATAATTTGATATCAGTCAGTATGCTGTTAAAGAAATTTCTCTTTTCTATAGGCTTGTATTCTTAAGTTATGATCCCAGGAAGTATTTGTAGGATCTGCATAACCAAGTTATCTAAAGTAAAAATATCACTTCTTTGAATTTTTGAAATATTATGTGATAAATGATCTTGGTGAAAGGAGGGACCAACATGACTTAAATTTCAGTGCTATGATGGAGAAGAGTACTACATTTTAATGTGGCAGTATAAAGTGTGTCCAAAAAATGTAGATATACTTTAATAATTGATAGCTCAAATTTGAAAATGAAATGTATTTTAATAAACACTGCCTTCATAATTATTCAAAGTATATGTATACATTTTTAGAAGACATCCTACATAAGACTCTAGATGTTGGGGTCAAATATAGCTTATGCCATGTGATTATCAGTTTACTTTGGTCTGGCATAGGGTAATAAGCATTAATAATTATCTTTTCTAAGGACAAGGCCTCTTCCCTACCCTTCTCCCTCTTGCAAGATGATTTTTTAAAAATATATATAGGATTTCCTTGACTAGTTTAACATATTGTCTTCATTTAGTTTTTGGTGGCCTGAGCATCTTCAAGGGGCAAGTTCGTGATTTGCTTAGCTTTTCCTGAGAACATAAGTGAAATGGGAGAACAG
This sequence comes from Murina feae, assembly GCA_004026665.1. Lineage (NCBI taxonomy): Eukaryota > Metazoa > Chordata > Mammalia > Chiroptera > Vespertilionidae > Murina > Murina feae. The sequence goes on from PVJC01002916.1 coordinate 19,589, forward strand.
TAATCAGGATACATTTTCTGACTTTGCTGAAAGGAACATGACTCATCTTGTTAAGGCAAACAGGGATCTTCCTTTCAGAGAGTAACATATGTCAGTCCCAACTGTTTCTGTACCCATTGTGATGATGACAACCTTTGGAAAAAAAATGTTGTGAAAGCATATTTACTTGCATTCTTATTCACTTTATGAAACAGAATGGTCATGGAAATGAGCACTGAGTGGACATTAACACCATACCATTACTTAAATTACTACGATAATTCATATATTGGCAGGAATTTACCTTGAACCTAGAAAGCTTTTAGAGGTAAGCCTGTTTTGCATGACTAAAAGAGTAAGTTATTTTGAAACCCAATTCTACCTATACCAAATCATCTTATGATTTATTAAGAACCTAGGGAGTTTATGGTTTCCCTAATTAAAATAAGGCAGATAAGGAATATAGGATGTTGCATTTGAACAACCATAAGGTTAAATTACTAAAGAGGCTCTTGAGGTACAATGTAAAGGAGACATCTAGGATCATGGAATGAGGGACAAATGTAATAAATTGTCAGATTCATTTGTTTCTCCAGTTTGCAATGAAGGTACTCATTTTATTGCACAGGATTTGGGTGAGCTAGAGAACCTGCAGCAAGAAAGGGGCCAGCAACAGGAAAAAGGGAGCCCAGAAATAAACACAAATTGAAGGTTTCCAAAGGCTCTTGATACCAGTGATTTTCCACTCCTGTTAGGATTTTGATTTCTTTCCAGAAGGATCTCAGCAGTGGCCACCTGCCAGGGGAGAACAATATTCAAGTTAGAGTGCCAGCTGCCGCTCACAGCTATCTTTATAGCGATTAGAAGTCCCTCAGATTTTTACATTCTCTGCTTATTGAGGAATCAGCCCCACCCTTGAATTTCCCATGACTCACTGATTGAGGAGTACCTGAGTGCACACAGGCAGCAGCTGATCCTGTACAAGTAAATCCTCAATGTTAGCTGTAAGTGAAACAACGTATAACAAAACCAATCAACCATAGGCTAATTGATACAAACAAGAGTTAAGTTCAGGCATCCCATCAACATAAGGAAATGACTTTGAACAAATGACATTACTCAAGGACCTGCTGTACTTGTCAAGCAACTGATAGCCATTTGTACCAACCACAATATGACTTATCATGAGTAACCCCTCCTAGCATAACAGAATTATTTAGATTCTGTGGTAGATGTTTTAAAGTCAACAAAATAGGTATAGCTGCTCACAAAGGTCATTCTTTTCCTTCACTGCTACCCAGCTCTGAAGTCACCTTGTTTCCATCGTCTACATACCACACAAAATATCAGGAAAACCATCACAGCAGCCCACGCATCTCCGACCTGTCTCTGTCCTCTGCCTGTACTTTCCTTGTTTATCATTTCCTAAATGTCTTTATGATGAAATGGCTCTGATAAAAACCTTTAGCTTGTTTGTTCAAAATAGAAAGTAGTAGGTCACCATATTCCCTTAATATCCTTTCTCATCTAAAGCAGTGACTCTGTTGGAATCACCTAGCAAGCTTTGAAATTCTGATACTTGAATTTTATCCCTGGAGATTATAATTTAATTGGTTGGAGGCACAGCCTTTCAGCATTGTAAAACTTCCAAACTTTTCAAGTGATTCTAGTCAAGGTTAAGAACTACTTATTTAAGAGTTGTACCAGTTTTAAATAGGAACACTATTGATTTATTTTGGTCATTAACCATATTGCTCAATTTTTTGAACATTCATTCTATAAGAGTTTATCATAAAATGAGGTGAATTTGATACTCTTATTTTGCTTTGAAATACAATGCTTCATAGATATGGAAATGACCACAAATAAAAATATAGGTAAAAGGTATCAGAGGAGACAGAAATGGAGGAAAGCAAAGTACTGGATATAGAATTCAGAACTACGGCTTTAAGGTTTTTCAAGAATTTTCTAGAATCTGCCGACAAACTTAGTAATATTATACAGAGATCCAACAGCAGACTAGAGGTTTGCAATAATCAAGTCAAAGATTCGAAACATGAAAAAGCAAAAAGCACCCAACTGGAAGAGAAAAAAGAATCCAGGAGTATGAAGATAGTGTAAGGAATATCTGGGACAACTTTAAGCATACCAACATCAGAATTATAGGGGTACCAGAAGAAGAGAGAGAGCAAGAGATTGAAAACCTATTTGAAGAAATGACAGAAAACTTTCCCTACTTGGTGAAAGAAATAGACTTACAAGTCCTGGAAGCGCAGAGGACCCCAAACAAAAGGAATCCAAGGAGGAACACACCAAGACATATCATAATTAAAATGCCAAGGGCAAAATACAAAGAGAGAATATGAAAAGCAACAAGAGAAAAGCAGTTAGTTACCTACAAGGGAGTACCCATATGACTGTCAGCTGATTTCTCAACAGAAACCATGCAGGCCAGAAGGGAGTGGCAAGAAATATTCAAAGTGATGAATAGTAAGAACCTACAACCAAGATTACTCTACCCAGCAAGGCTATCA
>PVJC01002916.1:22201-74885 GCA_004026665.1 Murina feae
ACAAGAAAAAGCTAAAGGAGTACATCACTACCAAACCAGGATCATTTGAAATGCTGAAGGGCATTCTTTAAGAAGAGGAAGAAGAAGAAAAAGGTAAAAAAAAAAAAAGTATGAACAACAAAGTGACAACAAATACCTATCTATCAACAAGTGAATATAACAAATCAATAGAAATATCTGATGAACAGAATAAACTGGTGAATAGAATATAAGTAAGGGCATAGAAAGGGAATAGACTGACAATTCTCAGGGGGAAGGGGGCATGAGGTGTATGGGAAGAGACTGGACAAAAATCTTACATCTATGGATGAAGACAGTGGTGGGGGTAAGGGCACGGGGTGGGGGGGAACCAGGTGGAGGGGAGCCATGGGGGTTAAAAAAAAAGGAACAGCTGTAACAATCTGAACAATAAAGATTTAATAAAAAATAAAAAAATAAGGTATCAGGTGAGATAAAGGATGAAATATATCAGTGATAATTATAGTTCATAATTGATAATCTCACTCATTTTTGTTGTCTCATTTCTGAATCTGAAGTTAAACCACGTAATATCTAAATACTTTCTAGTCTCTTTCTCTGATCATATGAACAATATCACTTCATTTCTGAGGATACTGATTTCTTCATAGAGCTATATGGAAGGACATACATACCAAACACTCTGAAAATATTGTATTTAAACAATATTGGCTCATTAAAAAGTCTATCTTGGCCATAATTATCAGGTTGTAGAAAACAGGGCAAGTATATTTATTTTCTTTCATTCTCAGCTTGTCTCTCCTGCCACATTTGTTCAAATATCTCATCCCAGTGAGCATAAAAATGCCTTCTTTGGTCTGTAACTGAATGGCTAAATTACATTTATTAATTAAATAATAAAATATAAATGACTCAAAAGGATCATTTTACTAGGTTGAATTTTTTGAAGATTAATATGTAAAGGTTAGGTTAGATGTTTTCTAAAACCACAAATTATTGTCACTTTTTATGTATAATTTTTTTGCATAAGTAATATGTATTATAGAAAATGCTCACTATACAGAAAATTACAAAGAACAAAATAAGTTATTGATATTTCAACCACTGAAATATAACTTTTCACAGTTGGGCTACTACTTCTTTTTAGTTTTCCAAATATGGGTCATTTTTTAAAAACTAGGAGCAAATTATAAATACAGTTTTCTAACTTGCTTATTTAAACATATTTATATTATCTTTAAATATTCTAGAAATAAAATAAAATAAAATACAGTAATATATTATGGATATGCTGTAAGTAATAACCATTCCTCAATATTAGATGTTTAAGATGTAGACCACCACATTTTTAGAGTTGCTATTATAACTAGTGATTTTTAGAGCTGTTTTTATTTTGACTCACATAAAGGGAATTAAACCTATTAAAACCTGGTTTTAAAAGATTCAAGTCTGTTGAAAGACCCAGAAGTATTGCCAGCATCTCATTGTTTGTACCCCTCTTCAGTGGGCTCTTGCCTTAAGCTTCCTGTTCATTATCTGTCCACTATAATGGCTTGGTAATCTCCACTGCTCTGTGGTCCTTTTAGGATGAGATTCTGTGTGGTGCTCTGGACTTCCTTTCATAGCACCCAGGTAGCTCCTCAGTTGGCCCCGTTCCTACCTATCAAGGGGCTGGCTGTGTGCAGGTCCAGTAAAGTGGCTGCAGCATGACCTCACCTAGGCTCTCCCATAGGTGCCCCAGCCTTGCCTCATGACCCTGTTTGTAGTCACCCAAGATGACCCCATATCTCATGACTTGGAATGTGTATCTTGATCTTGGAGCAAAGGGTACCACAGAGAATACCATGACTATAATTTTTTTTAAAAAAGGGAGTCTATACTTTTCTTAGTGGTGGTAAACCCCTCTAGGAGTAGAATGGTTCTCTTACCTTCAGCACTTAATGTATCAGTGTGACCTTTCTGTAATAAATGTAGAACAGTTGGAAGTTATAAAATGCATCACTCTTCATTCCCAGTATATCACAGTTGATTGGCCTGAAGACCTGGTCTTATGGCCAGGAGAGAAGATTATGAAATATTATTTTTAGACAATTCTTATTTCTATTCCGTGCATTCATCTAATTTATCCATCCCTGTTATATGTATAGGTATGTAACATTTATTCTGTTTTTAAAAAGACTCTGAAAATTCAGCAAGCTGCCTTTTTATAATCTATATTTCATAATTAAGATGTGTCTGATTCACACATCATGCTTTAGTTCCTAACATCTATGAACTAAGTTTTTCTAATCCCGATATAAAGACACATTACTTGTTGACCATGCATTTTATAGTATTTACTAAAGATACTGAATATTATAGTGGGGGGTGTTTTTACTTCCAGATCCTTATGTACTTGGTGCTAAACATGTTGTACTGTGACTAAGACAAAAAGTAAAAGTAATAACTCTTTGGGTTTCTCTTTTCTCTGGTTTTTAGGGTGCTGGTTGCACAGCCCTGGTGGTAGCTGTAGTGGCAAGGAAGCTAGAACTTACCAAAGCAGAAAAGCACGTGCACAACTTCATGATGGATACTCAGCTGACGAAACGAGTAAGTCACCACCCCAGTGTCTACAAAGAGAATTTTATTTTAGGTATTTTCAATGTTGGATAACATGCTTTTTATTTTGACCTCCAAAGCCAAAACAACATGGCTTCATCTTAGAACCAATTCCATATTTTCACATTTTGAGAGTAGACTCTTCTTAACTTTAGGTCAAATAGGAAATAATTGGACAATCTTGGTATTTACTCAAGGATAAAAATAGACCACATAAATCTTTAGAAACAGTCATTCTTAACATTTAAGTTGGCAGTATAGAAAAAGAGACCACTATCAGATTGAACAGGAAGGAACACAGCATCAATGTAATACAGAAATTTTATGGGAAGGTGATTCAATAAATATTTTACTGACCTCCTCTAAGCCAGTCACTGTTCTAAAGACTGGGGTTGCAAAAACAAATAAGCAACAACCCTTAATGTTTAGGACCCTGAAGTGTGAGGGCAGATATAGACTCTTTCCAAGACTTAAAGGATATCAGAGAGATATTGAAAATAGCATCTGGAGCAGAAATCAATGTCCAATTATAAAGACTGGAGGAAAACAGTAATCACACGAGTACTCACCCTTTGCCAGCCACTGCTCTGTGTCATGTATAAAAACTTGTTTCATCTTCACAACAACCTGATGAGGAAAGTGCTGGTATTATGTAAGCCAAGATGCAGAGAAGTTTAGTAATTTACTTCAAGAAGGAAAGTCATATAAAAAGGAAAATGATTTTTGCCACACTAAATTTTTAGCCTCCCTTTAGAGTCACTTGAAATACCAAGGTCAAAAATAACTAAAACTTACTTTATAGCAGTGTCATCTTGCTACATAACCACTTCCCAAAGTAGAATTCAATTAGGCTGTCATTAAAATAACAAAATTCACGGTCATTTGGTAACTTCATTCATAAAAGAATCTATAGAGATTTCAAGCAGAGTTCCCTTTTCAGAGTTTTTGCTCACTTTTGACTTTGGTTCTGTATATAAAAGTAATCATGTTTAATTTGGTAAAATTCCTAACAAGTCGGTCACTTTAATGCATATGTTATTTGTTTGAATAATACTTATTAAATGGAAAGATGAATTCCAGTTGCCCTGATAAATTATGTCTCACCTATCAGACACCATTGTGAGACTTCATTGCAGTTAGCAAGTCCACATACATTCTGGATGATCAAAGCCATGATCATCTAGATGTCATGTTTTCGTACTGGATTTACCACGTTGGAACATGTACTCTACACAATTTACGCTCAACTCCTGAATTCATTCTCCAAACTAATTTCTAAATGTTACAGAAAAGCACTTGGAGAATAGACGGAGAGGTAAATGAGCTGAATGGAGAGTTAGGTTCTTATCATTTTCAAAGATATACTGTACTGGAAAATGAAAACACACACACATTAGATTATTGTGTGTCCACATCTAATGCAGAATTATAGATGTTTTATCTATCTCTTCACGTACTTGTTTGGATGAGTTCTGTACTGTGCAGTTTGTGTTTGAGACAGAAGTTGTACAATATCAAAAGAATCCTTCCATAAAGTGCTAGCATAATCCAAATAATTTTACCATGAAGCTATTACGTTCCTTCACAGGAATTAAGTTAATGCCACACTTATGATACTAGGCAGAAAAATGCCTTAAAACACCGCATGTAAGTATTTTCAACAGTGAAGAAAAAATGTGACATAATCACAAGAAAACCAGCTGACACGTTTAGGCAGATGTCCCCCTGGTTCACAAGCAGGCATTTAGTTTTTCATCTTAAAGAAAATAAGTAACTCCTTTAAATTTACTTTGGGATATTGACACTCCATATCTATATTATTAAAGCATTTTAGAAAAGACAAAGGCTTTGATTTTTAAAACCTACAATGTAACATTACATACTGCCTTTGATTAAATAATTTGTGAAGTTCAGAGTTCTTCCCATTCCAGGTTGGTTTTTTCATTTAGTTATTTTAGCACAACTGTCCTTTAGGACTGAATAACACCATGCCTTGCAGGACTTTGTGTTTCGTTGGATGTTTATCAGCATTTTGTCTTCTGCACACTAGATGCCAGCAGAAACATCCCACACACACATTTGTGACATTCCAAACTGCCTCTAGACATTGCCAGATGTCCCCTAACAGTACGAAATTGCAACAGTGAGACCCACTGCTTTAGCTTGTTATTGCCCAAGGATTCAGAGACTGAGATTCCTTTTAACAGATAATCTTGAAGTGTACTGAATTTGTTGTAATCTCCTTCCTGGGACTAGCAGATATTCATTCAACAAAAATAGACTGTATACTTACCATAGTTGGGGTTCTGTGTTAGCTGGTGATGATGGACAGCTAAAATATCATATTTTAGGAGGCAGAGACTGTTATGCTTTTCTACTACTATTCTTTTAAGCAAATTCGATGAAGTCTCTGTTTTTTTTTTCTCTGCTTGGCCAAAATGCACTTGCATTCTTTCTCATGAGTCCCCTAAAGTCCAGTTAAGTTCTTAGTTACTTTAGATAAAGTCCCTATTGGTAATTTTCTGTTATGAGTCAGATTGTTTGTAATAAATACTGTTCTAGTTTCAAATTCTCCACAGTGCTTCATTAATTCTTTTTATCTCATCCCTTAAAAGGGTAGCTACTCTGCCTATTTCTTTGGACCAGTCTCTTATAGGTTTGAGAAGACTTTCCGTCCAGCAGGCTTGCTGACAGACTGACTTTTATAGGCAACATGTCGCTAAGTACAGGTGCAGATGTTTAACTGGCCTTAGAACCAAAGGTAAATTTCTAGCTTAGAATACTGTAATGTTGATATTCTAGTCAATACAGTATTCAAAAATAATAGGTATTTTATACAAAGTCATCAACTTAGTGAGTGTTATTTACTTGAAACTTGATTCCATTCATTTATTTGTGGAATGTCTAAATGGGCCCATTTAGAATTTTTAACTTTTTAAATAAAAAGTCTAAATATTTAATGATCATTAATGAATGATTCCTGGGGGATAACCAAGAGTCGATGAGGACCTAGAAAACGTACATAGTTGCTAAGATGAAAGATTAAAGATATAAAATTCAACTATCCCCTGAAAACACTACTTAGAGAAATCTGTTTGACTACCTCAACCACATAAAATACTGTGTTTGAAAGTAGGACACACTACTCATTGGGCAGCAGCATGAAGGAGTTTTATATAATTCCAACAGTTTCCATGACACTCTGCAATTTAGAAGTGGCCTGTAGGTACATGAACACAGAATAATCTAATTTCAAAAGGAAAGCATCATAGCCATAACATGTCACTGGGCTTATTATGAGAGGACCGGCTATCTAACAGAATTGAAGTTTATCACCTCACAGAAGTAGTATTTATCATGCCGTATTTTTTGGCAATATATTATTACTATTCATTTGCGTCTCAACCAAGAGGAAATCTTGGAGTTCAGCTCTCTGAATCCTTTCATTTTGGAAAGAACAAATTTTTTAAATAGCTGGATGTACCACGAAGGATAATTATACATATTAATGTCCACCGTGGGTGTTGCCAATCCTATTAAGAATCCCCAATAAGATCCATAATAAGAACACTATTATGTGGTTATGTAATTTTGTTGCTTGTGTCTCTTAACATGGGAACAGGAGTTCTAGAGGATTTACTCTGTGTGGCGCTTACATTGTCCTTAGCCACATAGCCCAGTGGCTTGAACCACAAAAGGAATGGGTCCCTTGACCTTGCCCTGTTCCACAGTCACAGCATTCACCCGCCCCGTACCTGGTCTATCGGAGAACTCAGTGTGCAGGGTGAGAGCGCTGAGAGCACGTGACGTCCAGTGCACAGGCTCAGTAGCATTGTCTGTGTTTGTCCCAGGCATCACCCTCAGCAGATGTGGCAGTATTTTACTGTAGTTTCCAGATTGAGAAGCAAGAAACTCTCCTGCTTGGTTCGGGTGGGAAAAGATGAGAGAGATCAAGAAGTGCAGATTGCCAATTATAAAAACAGTCACGGGGACGTACAATGTAGGAAATATAGCCAGTAATATTGCAATAACTATATTGGGTGCCAGGTAGGTACTAGACTTATTGGAGTGATCACTTCATAAAGTATAGAAATGTCTAATCATTATGTTACACACCTGAAACTATTATGTTATATATAAGCTGTAATTGGAAAAATGGTTCTTTTTAAAAAACAAAACTGTCCTCCTCCTTAAATTAGAGATTATGTTCCTTTCCCTTACATTCTGGAGAAGTGGAAATACTGCACTTAAGCTTCTGAAGGGAGAGGCAAGAGGAAGAAAAACAAAGCAATATATGTTGAAAAAGGTCACAGTAATGTAAAGGAAAGGAAAACTATAAACAAAGTACTCTTTTAAACAGTGCTCTAATTACATGTGTCATTTATGGTTGAACAAAGCAAATTGTCAGTTAAAAATATCAGCATTAAGTACTTTTTGTGGTTGATAAAATATTGTTACACTTTATGGCTTTAATATTTTATAATTACCTGTGAGTCAGCAATATAACAGTTCATATCCTTTATACCCATGAAAGTGGGTTTAAGGCAATTGGGTAAGTGATATTACTTTTAGTAGTATAAATTATTTTAGGGCCTTTCTTTTCTCCAATTATTATTAAGCTATCTGATTATTAATCAAACTCTCAAGTATTTCTGATAAAAGATTTGAATTGGAGTTGAGCATTAGTGAGGCAGAACAAATGTTATTTTCCTTTTCCTCTGTGTGTGGAGTGGGGATGAGAGATGAGGCAGAGTCCTTTCCTGTTAAGAAAGAATCCTCCTCTCACTCTTATTTTTTGAAATATAGGAAATAAGTTAGATTTGATAATGTGGTTGGCCCATTAACTGGCACTAAATTTCTGAGGTATATTTGTGAACTCCTCATACAAACTTTCATGGTATCTAGCATGTGGTGGGGACTCAATAAGCATGGAAATGCACTGACCCATTTAGATTCTAGATCTCTTCTCTAACCTGTACAGCCTTCTTTCCAAGATCCTTTGGCTGATAAATATTCATCTGCTTCCTGCAAATTATACACACTCTGGTGCCAAGTTTAAGCCTGGAGACATTGATTTTGTACCATCTCTAGGGCCAAGGCACTGAGCTGGTGACCCAGCTCCTGCCCTCCAAGCATTTGTGAACATCCTGGGGAAAGGAGTAATAATACAGTGGTTCCCAACCCTTTTTTTGGCCATGCCCCACCTAAGCATCTCTAAAATCGTGATTGCCCCCCTTACATATAATTCTTATTATTCAAAAAGTGAACTCCTATTCACATGGAGGAAGCCTAAAAGGCCATTAACTTGGCCTAAACAAGCTTCCAAAGAACATGGCATCCATGAAATAGAAAAATAAAAGAACAAAAGGACAGTTGAAGTACCAAGGAAGAAATCACTAAGAAATTGTTTGAAGTTATATGAAAAAATAGCAAATAAAGTTTCAAAACATGTACTAGAGAACTGAAGGACACAAATATGTCACAATATATATTTATATACTGTATGTGAGGCCCCTAGAACCATAAGAAATGCAAAAAATTCACTGTTAACTCATTCTCAAATTGCCTCCCCTCCTCCCCCCCACCCCGTGGGGCATGTGCCCCACGTTGGGAACCATTGGAGTAGGGGCTCCAGGGTTGGATGACTGACCTTAGGGCTCTTAATTGTGCAAACAAGGGACACTTTACCCCCAGATGCACTTCTCCTTCATGCTAATGATCAGAAATGCATAGAGCCTGCTTCTCCTGCAAGTTTCACTTTCATGTAACAATCCCCTACAGTTCAAACCTGTAAAACCCTGAAGTGCTTTCCACCCTGTGGTCTCCCTGTCTGCTGTTCCCCTTCAACTCTATGAGAGACTGGAGAAACCTACTAGAAACACACCTGACCATTAGGCAAAGGATACATGTTTCTATTTGTGGACATACTGCTTTGTGGCAGCTGTTTTTGAGAAGTATCAGTTAAATTGGATGCTTTGAGAGTTTAATTCCTATGTTTGAAAACCTATTAGAGAATTATAAAAGGGGATGTTTCAACATGAATGCATACATGTGTGTATTTAACAGGTTTTTAAAAGCAGCTGCAGGGATTTCACTTTCAAATGAGTAGTCATTTTCAGTTTCAGCCTGTCAGCTAAGATGAGTGGATACAAATACTGCAACATAAGGCCTCAGGCATCACTCACCCCACTGAATTCTGAAATTGAAGTCAACAACTACACTACATCCAGCTCCTTACCTCTAAAACGGTCATACAGGGATCGGATGGAAAGGCCTTCTGAATGGTGACTCCTGCCTCTGTGAGGAAGAAGAATGTGTTTCCATAAGAATGAAGAGCCAAGAGTTACCTGAGGATGGTGGTGGTTTTCCGTATCTGCGTGGCTGGTGCTCAGCCTCTAACTTGTCAGTCGCTGTTCTGTTGGTTTCAGAATGCTGCCTATGCAGAGGCTGATGAATGTCCAGAGGATGTGACCAAAAGCCACTCCTAAAAGCAGTTTTAGGAAACCAGTCATTTTCTTACAATAGGTTCTAGCAATACAGTTTCACTCAAAATTAAGACTTTCCAGCACCATGAAAACGGGTGTTTTCCTGGCTAAAGGACAAGGGCCCATAATCTTAGTGTAATGCTAAGGTTCTTTCTTATTGTAAATTTAAAGGCTAAAAGGACTTTACTAGTATTTCTCTTGAACCTGACATCATGATGAGGAAACAAAAGTCGTACAAGGTTAGCTTGCCCCCTTGACTGGACTTGGTTAGTAGAAAGATCAGATTGTACTCACTGTTCTGTCTTCCCCACCACAATGCCGTCCGTCAGTGTTGTCTGCCTCCGCCCAGTCCCATGTGAGCATCTTTATGCATCTCTCAAGCGGCTGTTCTGAGAGTCGGTGATTAACAACAAGAAGCCCACACGAAAGCTCTGGGTCTTCGAGTTGAACATCTCTAGGAAGTAGTCACACCTTCCATCAGGCCTTGGCAGTGACTGTAATGCTTTCATCCGTAGGTTTGTCCCATTCATTTGAAATGCAGTATATTTCAGTTACCAACCAAATCATGACAACACAGACAGTCTGTCAGTTAATTAAGTGGGCTTACAAACACAGTTTGCTAAGACACTGGGAGCTACGAGACTGGGTCCCCTGTACAATCAGCTGTGGGAATGTGCCCTCTTGCCTATGGTGCGCAGCCAGACATACTGAGCTCGCCAAGGCAAGATTAACCTTGGCCTTCTGGCATTTTGCCTTCCTCCTGGGAAATGAAGAACACCAAGAGAAAATCGCAATACAAGGTGGAGAAATAAACACCTCTTGATTTAAAAAAAAAAATGGTTGAATGAAAAGAAAGTTCCCTGATTGGGTAGAGTTTGGCCCAGGAAGAGATCAGTAGCTCCCTAATATTTCAATTTCTATATTGTTCCCACACAGATACTGGTACTTTTTATATCCATGCATATTCTGTTTTTTAAATGTTTAGATTTATGTAAAAAAGAATTTTTGAGACCTAGTTACTAAACAGAGCTAGAGCTTATCATGATCATTGGAGTGAAGAATATGACCCCCAGCTAACTTGCAAAGGATTCCACTTTGAAATTTATCAACTGCTTCTTTTGTTTATTTTCCCAACAGGTGAAAAATGCAGCTGCCAATGTACTCAGGGAAACATGGCTAATTTACAAAAATACAAAACTAGTAAAAAAGATAGATCATGCAAAAGTAAGAAAACATCAACGAAAATTCTTGCAAGCTATTCATCAGTAAGTACCATTCTTCATTTTCCTCCTGCTTTTATATCTCTAGGTTTTAATTCTAGCACTTGGTTATTCTTCTCTCATGAGGGAGGGAAAAAAATGTCATCAGGCTTATTCCCAGAAAACGGTATTTGGCAATTTAATAATTTCATAAATGAAATCCTGAGCAAAGTTGTCGGTTCTTGTATGATTAGAAATCATTTATTATTGGGAGAATAGTAATTTAATATATATAGTAATTGAATGTCTTCTCAGTTTCTTTAGAAGCAATAATTTCAGATAAAATTGTATTTCTTAATTTAACTTATTCATATAGTTTGCTCTGACATGTTTAGTTTGTATCTGCTGCAAAATCTTGAAAAAAATTAAGATTTTATTGTCTGGATTTTTTTAATACTCTGCCAAGCATCTATATATGAAGGTAGTACTATAGATGATTCACTATATTCAAGTAAATTCACTTGAATTTTTAAATTAGTTTCTAATCAGGACTCGGAGGTTTTCTCTGTGCTACATGTTCATTGTAGATTTTATAGTTCCTATAGATCATTGTCCTGACTTTATTCAGGCCACCAGAGTTCAAGTCTTTCGTGCCATTTCATTGATACCTTATATCACTATCACAGATGTTAAAGCACAGATTTATATCTAGTGAGCTTCAGTGATAATGTGAAAGCATCAGGTCTTTCTCCCCCAACTGGCAGCATCCTTACCGTAAGTACATTCACACGGGTGTCCATTATAATGCTCTGCAGACTTACTCTTAATGCCATTTCCAAATGGGGAAGAGCAGACATGGTCACATTTGTAGGTCAGCAAAGTGGCTGTCGTCATGCAACCTCCCAGGGTAATCACAGAAAGGTGGGGAAATACTAGGTCTCTTGACTATTCAGTGAAATGTCTTCGAGAGCTAGTACAGCAGAGGAGAAATCTCTGAGGCTGGAGTTTTCATCTTCTATATTTAGATAATTTGTATGTCTTATATTTCACTAACATTCTGTGAGAAATCACTAAGCATTCATATTACCTGTCCAACCAACTTCCCCTTTTAACTACGTATCACCAAAAATGTGAAATATGGACTGTAGAGAAATTGCAGCTTTCATAATGAAAATAGAATTCATGTACTCTGAGACCTAGAGGGAGTCTGCACATGCAGTGGAGTAGCTGGCCCTCAGTGCTAATCTCTCACACTCTTTTCCTTGCTGCCACCAACACCAAAGGGACATCATTCCTCCTTTAGCTCTGTGACTCAACTAGATAAAGACTCTGCTATTTACCGAGGAAAGCTAGGATTTTAAGATAATACTCCTCTAACATCTGAAAAAGAGTAAAAGGGAAGAGCAAGAGAGGAACGCTGAGTTTGGTGTGACTCCTGAGAGAGAGCTGTATGTGACTAGGTCCCACCACCTAGGAGCATTTGCCTAGACATCTCCATTCCCTGAAGCTTAGAGCTAAGAGGGTGAGTTCCCAGACGGATGCTGAGCCATCACCTCTGCTCTCATCAGGCCTTTCATCCTTTCTGAGGATAAGCTTCTTCCCCAACGATCACCTGACGCAACTCTCCAATACCCCAACCACGTAACACAGTAACCCCAACATTCACACAAGGGTCACTCATGCTATGCTGTAGAGAAATCATTCTCTGCGCTTTCAGTTTTCTAAAACTCATACATACTAAAATATATCAAAAAGAAAACTCACCTGTGTGGGAGTGAGATGACGTGGAAATGAGCAAGTTCAGTCACTGTACGTGTCCAGCAGCCACATACCCCCTTTCCTCCAGGATTGTATTTGTGTCCCTTTCTGTCATTGTGACCTACTAAATGTGTAATTAAATGTGATTCGCCTTTGATAAATTTTCATATTCTTTTTTAAATGCTTTGACAGGTTTTTTTTGTAACATAATTCTGTAGCCATGTGTAAATGGTGGGTATTTATGTTGTCACAGAGCTTTTAAGTCTGAATATATTCATACTCAAAAATTTTGGGGACAATTTAAGGGTGTTCACTATACAATCTTTTCAGCCTTGCTCTAGGTTTGAAATGTTTTATAATCAAATGTTAGGAAAAATATCTTTCAGTGAACCAAGTTTAAAAACTGTCCCTAAGCTGTTGGCGCATTGACTTGATCATAAAGGTTTTGCGGCGCCTTCAGCATGCTTCTTTTGCATAGACGAATAGAGGAGAAAAGCATGTGTTATTCCTCTGCTTCTTGCAGACATTTCTTATTCTGTTTCTTCTGTAGCAGTGTATACTCCTACAACAGATGAGTTTCAAGCAGCTCAAAAATGTTCTGAATTGTTTTATAAATTAGTCATTGGATGACTGGGTTTCCTTTGAGGTGGGAGGGACCTTGTACTTTGTGGAAAAGTACACCTGAGAGTTTACGTGGGCTGGGTTTGGCTAGTTTATTCTAATCATACATTAACTATCTTTCATGTTAAGTTAGGGAAAGCACATAGGGCTCGATTCCTAAGGGCAAGGCCTTTATTGCCCACTGTTCACGCCCAGGGAGACTGTTAGCCTTGTGTGTCAGCACTGGGCGAAGTCAGACTTTGCTAGTTGAGGAAAAATTGACAAATTCATTTGGTAGAGCTCTCCTGGCCTCTCCTAGTCTCTGATTTGTCCTGAGAGCTTTGTCAATAGCTCTCTCTCTCTCCCCTTCTGCCAGCCCCCCTCTATTTCAGATCTTTCTCTTTGCCAAGTTTCATAGCCTTTCTCCCCGACACATGTCCTCTCTAGTCTCGGATGGAAGCTAAACTCTGTAGATTGTGTCCTCTTCTCAGTCATATATCTGTCTTTGTGGATGGTTACTCAGTGCCACGAAGCAATCTGTTTCTATAACATTTCACCCTTTTTCTGCTAACAGCTTTAACTTTAAAGTTTATCATTCTTCTATCTCACCTCTACAGACCCATCAATCAGTATAACTTGTCTCAAAGCCAAGAAATTCAACAAACATAATTTTTACAATGGAGTGTTGCATTACCTACCTTTCAGAAAGCCAGGCTTCTAAACATCCCCAACTCAGAAAAGATATACCCTTCAAAAAAAAAAAAAAAAAAAAAAAAAAACACCACATCATTATCATCCTATTGTTTATAATATTATCCTTATAACCCTGTACATTCATATTAGGCAAAAATGTTTCCTTAAACATTCTGTCTTCAAGAGGCCAAGATGTCATGATACAAGTTCTTCCTTCTGAACTCTAGTTCTGGAGGAAACTATGGGCTTTTGGGTGGGAGAAGAATAGTAGCAATGAAGAGGGATGATAATATACTGAATAGTGTTTCTCTTTGATCAATATGCCAAAATCCTACAGAATCTTAACAGGATCTTCCAGCCAATGAATCGAGCCCCTTGTGCACCACTGAACACCACACTGTGTTATTTTGTTTCAGAGTATTTCACAGTTTCTTTTCTTTTGTTTTGTCTTTTTATTTCAACAAAATGAAAATAGAGCTCGGAAGTAAGTTGTGTGAGCCGCTCCTTCAACATTTGCAGAATTCTCTACTGGCTGCATGCACCCAAGTGGATCCTTTATTTGTGAATTTTAGTAGTCTGATTGCTGCTATGGAAATGTGATCCAAAATCATGATATTTTCCTGTGATAAGTGAAGTTCACAAGGAAGAAATCAACATATGTTTCTCATTCTTTTGGGGGGAGAAAAATGTGAAATACACATCTGCGTGTTACCTTTTATTCTGGCAGCTGCAGCTTAAGTAGGCTTTTCGTACGAGTTCTACATCACAGGCAGTCTAAGCAGCAACAAGCCAGACACTTGAAGTTCAGGGAGCAGCAAAAGGGATTCCAATCAAATAGAGCTACTCTAGGTCAGCTTTCCAGATTTAGTAGAAAATAAAATGGGCAAAATTCTACTGTCAGAAACATAATCTAGGAACCAGGAGAAGAAAATTAGGCTCCATTGATTGGAACATGATGTACTCACCTCAGCCAAGGGACCAGTTTGGACCCTCCTTCAGACTTGCTGAGTCCAGGACTTTCTCTGCATTTAAAGTTGCTGGAGGTTGGTGACCCCAAACTTCAGGCATTCATGTGCCAATTTTACTATTACTTAAATTTGAAAAGATTGATATAAATCCCAGTCATAAATGGATAAGAAATATATCCTTCCCAGCAAAGAGAGGTAAAAGCAGTATCAGTTGACAATTGAAACACTGGTACTGAGTTCTACCCACAGGCTGTTATCTGTAGAAACTCTCTGAGCTGAGAGCCTGCTCTGTTTTCTTTAAAAAAAAAAAAAAAGATAGTAGGTGTGAGAAGATAAAAACAGTATAGGGCTGGCCTAAGACCTTTTTCTTATAATAATCAGGAATTAGAAGAGAATTAAAGGGAATTACTTTCTCTCCATCTGTTTTAGTATTGTTTAATGTTTTATTTGAGCATCACTTAGTCATCTAGAGTACCTCTTGGTATAAATCCAACACCTTGGAAACATTATAGGCCACTTTATTTCATACATGAAGAAATTGATGGTCACTTTAGGGCCAGGGAAAGGATGGAATCCATGTCTGACATTATGGTTCTCTCTGCTACATTTCTCTAGAGTAAGTCATACATATTTAAAGTTTGTGTGGAGTTTTTGGTTGTTTTTTTAAAGGGGGAATTGTTTTTGTTTTTGACTTGTTTTTTAAAAGGCAGACGTCAAGACTTGAAAACCTTGAAAATACTCAAGGAAACATTTCTCAACAATATATTAAATTTAAATCTATGTTTGTAAAACTCTTTTGGAGTAGGACATATTCCATCTCTATAATAGCATGAAAAGGAGCAGTTTTTATAAACACAGTCACAATGACAAGTTATAACCTTAAACTGTTTTAGATTACTAAAGAGCATGATGTAGGCAGGTGTCAGTTAAATTCTTCCTGGCAGAAGGAACTATATCTTCACTGTAGAGCAGATTTGGTGACATATTGGATATCCTAGTTTCAGAACAAAATCACTGAGCATCGGGAACATTTGTTACAAAAATCTCCCTGGCAGTAAAATCTTGCCCTGTGAATATTTTTTTTCTTCTTCTAATTACCTTTAATTTAATTTGGGAAATAATAAAACATATTCTCTCCAGTATTACCACTACACTTTGTAAAATGATTCATCAGCAAAGTAATAAGATTAGCATAGATGTATATTTTTTATTAGGTAGTTCAGACAGACCTGCTTCTCTTTTGGAGCAAGGCTTTGAATTGTTGGCTTAACCAACAAAACCACATTTCTTTGTTGGAAAATCTTAATTTCTTGGTACCATAGTAAAGACTGAATTAAGTATTTGTTAAAATATTATAATAAATGAATTAAGGAATAGTTCTCATTCAGAAAGATTTTTTTATAACAGTGGCTTTTTAACTATCAGATATATGCAATGGTATTTAAAAGTATCTAAAAGTAACTTTATACGTAATGATCCTATCTGTCAGACACTTTAATTGTCCTCTGACTTTTATGTGCAATAAAAAGGGAAATTCTCCCAAGGAAATGGTCTGGCTTCGCTTCAAGTTCAATGGCAGTTTAAGATAAAAGTCAGGTGAAGAATAAGAGAATTATGTGTTTTGAGTTGTCTTGCTGCTGGTTGAATAAAAGTTGTATTTTTTGCTAATAAGAATCTCACTTATCACTGTGTCTCATCAGGTTCAAATACCTAACCCAATCCATTTCAGACTAAACAGGGCTAACACCTGTATCTAGTCACATAGGCATAGGAAGGTGCTCACTGCTCTAACAGTGATGCAATTCCAGTTGCTTTGCATATTTCTTCCTATGTCTATTTGTCACGATACTGGGGCTTTAAGGAATGTTTTGGCTTTTCTCATATGGTTAATTCCTTATGAGCCTTTCTTAATTCAATGTTAACTACCTGGTGAACAGTTGTCCTATGGACACCTCATCCCTTACTCTCTCTCCTTTCCTTTTTGCGGTGTTGGGGAAGCATGCTTCTCATTGTAGCAGATACATAACCAGTTTGGACTTTACCCCAAATATGTAAGGCATTATTCATGCAGTTACTGCCCTTGTCAATTTTGTGCATGCTCTTTGGAAGGCATATGATAGCCATAGAAAGAAAGAAACATTTCTGACTTCAGATTCTGTCTTTTAGATTAAGAAGTGTAAAAATGGAGCAGAGGAAACTGAATGACCAAGCAAATACCTTGGTGGACCTGGCAAAGGTAAGCTGGGTCTCAGCCCTCATGACTGCATCTGTTGGAATTAACCATGGCCCAGTAATTAATAATGCTAACATAGTGGGCCACCCTAAATTTATTCAACAAGTCAGCAAACCAACTGCCCAAAAATGATGGTCCAACTTAGAAGAATTTTTTAAAATTCTCACTTAATAATGTTCTTTTCCTGCCTGTATACATTATTCAACTGCATTCTAAAAGCTTTTCTACTTGCAGTGATTTGGACTGACATTAAGAAACATAAGTGGAATAGGAGACAATACCTTGGGGATTCTTTTTGTAGTTTAGTCTCATCCCTAGAATAAAACTACCTCTTGGTTTTAACTATGAGGCTTAGTAGGACTCAACAATAAACATTTTTAAATGTATTTTAAGCAAAATCAGAAGAATGTAAATTTAAAATATCAGAAATTACATCTTAAAATGAAAGTTGACTTTCAAAAACCAGGTATCACTTTTGTATAATTTGTGGTTCTTTCTCCATTTCATAATTTAAAAATTAATAGTTGCCAAATTCTTCTGATACATTTATAAGCTGTATCTGGTTGATTTTTGCTTGTTCTTCCAAGTAAACTTCACTTTTAAAATATGAATATTTGTCAACAATCAAAACATCGCATTTTCTTGGACTAATTCTAAAGTGGGATTAGGATAGCATTTATGTGTGTTCAGCCTTTTGATACAAATGCTTTGAAAGAGGCAACCCTCAATTGAACCTGTACATTCAGCTGTTTGATAAATGAGCTGTGTCATTTGTAAAGCCTCAAGTATAATCTATAAAATCTACACATACTTTTTCTGGTATCATGAAATAATACCTCTAAAGTATATTCACTTTCATGGATATCAGTAACACATAAGATGAATATTTGATATCTCAGAATATAAGTGAAGTATTTGATGACTTACCTCTGGGAGAGTATATATCATGTATTTAAGCTGGGAAGCACACATATGAGGTTCAGAAACCTCAATTAGTATTTACACATGGCACTTGCTTAGATACTTCATGAACAAAGATGAGGCAAGCTCTTTCATCACTTCTCTGTCAAATGATAAAAGAAATTAGGAATTGGGAATTTTTATGAAAAGAAGACCATTTGGAAATAATATGTATATCATGATATATATAATTTTACTTTATATTCTTTTTTAAATATATATTTTATTGATTTTTTACAGAGAGGAAGGGAGAGGGATAGAGAGTTAGAAACATTGATGAGAGAGAAACATTGATCAGCTGCCTCCTGGACACTCCCTATTGGGTATGTGCCCGCAACAAAGGTACATGCCCTTGGCGGGATTCGAACCCGGGACCCTTCAGTCCGCAGGCTGACGCTCTATCCACTGAGCCAAACCGGTTAGGACTTACTTTACATTCTTTAAGAGTATATCCATGAAGGAAGAGACTGTGTCTAATTAATTCTTTGGTGCTATGCTTATTATTATGACTGCAGCATTGTCTATGCCACAAGAGTTCAATATTTTCTGAATGAATAGATATTGTTCACGTAGTCTCAATACTACATAGTAAAAAAAAAAAGTTAATGCATTTTGTCTCCATGGCCAAACTCAAACTAGCTGTCTGTGTTCTGAAGAGTAACTTCCTTATATAGTCAGTCCATTTATCATCATTAGGAGAATGTTCCACAGGTTGATTCAGCAGGAAAAGAGCACACGTTGCAAAGGGAAATGAGGTAAAAGAAGGAAGGCTCAGAGAAAGGGGACTGAAACTTGGGAAAAACTTCATGGACCTAAGGCTTACATCTCCAGCCTTCCCTTCCTGGCCACCCTCTCCCCTCTCTACCTCTAAGCCAATCATCCTTGAGAGCCTCTGGGATACCTGTGGAAATATAACTGGGAGTCAGAGTCATGAACAGCCTCTGATCAAGACAACAATTGCAAAATTCACTAGGTTATCAAAAACATCTTCCATTTCAAACCATTTAGCATCTGATTGAACCACAGCCAACAAGGTAGCCTGGTAGCTTCAGTATTGCCAACTTTTTATTCTCTCATTGATTATCTGTAAAAATGCTCTTTAACCCACAGAGAGCCATAATTTGAAACATGGGATGGCAAAAGGTATTAAGAAGTTTTTTTATAGTTTTAAGTTCCTAAATTACACAATCAAATCAGTTTGTCCTAAACTTCATTTTCCACCCTTAGAATTTGTGCTACATCCTAATACTATCCATACTATTATTTGTTTTTCTAAAATCTCCTGTTTTTTAAAAATTAGCCTTGCCCTAATTACTATTACACATTACAAAAGTAATTACAAAAGTGCACTAACATTTGTATAATCATTAACATTATGTGTGTGTGTTTGTGTAAAGCATAATATGCTAATTAGACTGGACCACCTTCCGGACAAAGCCTGGCTGTGAGGGAAGCCCGGGTCCCGGGTGCCAAAGGGAAGCTGGTGCTAGTAGCCAGGGGAAGGAAGGCCTACCTTTGCATGAATTTCATGCATTGGGCCTCTGGTATATATGTATTTAAATCAAAGCATGTTTGTTATCTGTACACCAGAAATCATTGGACATACCACCTACAGTATGTGCACAGTATTTTCAGGGCCTGGATCTAATTGATGCCTAAGATATTACAATTCTAAGTCCTGGCATCTGACACACACATACCCTGAAATTTTCTTTGCAAGATACTAGTAAAGTATCCAGTTAGCTGCCCCTGTTGCACTGATTGTCCCCAAAAGGAGACCAGCCCTCAAGCTCTGAGAATAGAGTTTCTTCCAGGATCCGTGTAATTAAGACTTTGTTCTTTGTTTTTCTATTCCTCTCAATCTTGTTTTCCAGACACAGAATATCATGTATGACATGATTTCTGACTTAAACGAAAGGAGTGAAGACTTCGAGAAGAGGATTGTTACCCTGGAAACGAAATTAGAGACTTTGATTGGTAGCATCCACGCCCTCCCTGGGCTCATCAGCCAGACCATCCGACAGCAGCAGAGAGATTTCATTGAGGCTCAGATGGAGAACTATGACAAGCATGTCACCTACAATGCCGAGCGGTCCCGGTCCTCGTCCAGGAGGCGGCGGTCCTCCTCCACAGCGCCACCAACTTCATCAGAGAGTAGCTAGAAGAGAATCAGTTAACCACAAACTAAGACTTTTTGCCATCATATGGTCAATATTTTAGCTTTTATTGTAAAGCCCCTATGGTTCTAATCAGTGTTATCCGGGTTCTGATGTCAGAATCCTGGGAACCTGAACACTAAGTTTTAGGCCAAAATGAGTGAAAACTCTTCCTTTTTTCTTTCTTTCAGATGCACAGGGAATGCACCTATTATTGCTATATAGATTGTTCCTCCTGTAAT
The DNA here is from genome assembly GCA_004026665.1 of Murina feae. Lineage (NCBI taxonomy): Eukaryota > Metazoa > Chordata > Mammalia > Chiroptera > Vespertilionidae > Murina > Murina feae. Next base: position 42,073 of record PVJC01002916.1, read on the forward strand.
TTCACTAACTTTTTATTCATGCACTTCAAACAAACTTTACTACTACATTATATGATATATAATAAAAAAAGTTAATTTCTGCACATACTGGTTTGGTCAGTTGACATTTCTGAAGATTCACGTCTCCCCTTATTTTCAGATAAAATGACAGATTATCACCTGATACATGCTGATAATTTTGATTTCCAGAAGTTTGGCAGGTTGGGAAAAAACTTCCAATTATTATGTTTCCTAGGATGTTCCATCATTATAAAATATTATAGTCATAATCATTTGACCCAACCCAGTTTACTATTTGAGTTTATAGCCTCATTTCTAATTTGGTTTCCAAATTATGTGGAAAATGAGGTGGTGCTATCAAAATATAAAAATAAGATGTACAGATGTTTAAATAATTAGTTCAAGTTTTAAAAAAAATTAACTCGAAGAAATTATCAGGGTACACCATTGTCTGTGAACTGATATTGCAGAATTTAGGTCTAAATTAATTGTCATCTCTTTCCGTATATTTATTATTTGGGCCCATGATAACACTCTGAGTGTTGAGATTATACACATGCATTTGCATACTTTCTAACAACTTAACATAATTTTTAACATGGTACATATCACCTAACAAATGGTCCTCATTTGATCTGTATTTCCTTACTCGGTACAAGAAGATACATGGGCTCTGGTAAATTCAAGGAGCTTCGTTATACTTGTTTCGTGAGTGGTTACGATTGGTTTCTGTAAAAGAGAACTGGGTAGTTACTGCTACAAACACATCTCCTTTACATTGGTTTTAGAACAACCATCCTTGAAATGATAGCAAAGTGGAATTCCCTCACATGGTGGTACTATCAGAGTCTGCAGAAAGAACTGACCTGAGGTGGTAGGAGTAGCACATCATAAAAATAAGGCCTCACTTGCCCAGCTGCTGGGTTGCCCTAAACCTAAAAATGACCCCTTCATTTTCAGAGAATTCTGCTTTGCCATCCTCCCCTTTATTTTATACCCTGTCTTTGGGGTCTACCTTACAACACTGCAAGTTGCTAGGAGACTAAGTACTTTTCTTCTGTAATACAAAACTACCATGATATATTTCATCATCTTCCATAGTTCAATGAATAAAGTCACTTTCATAGCTAGTCTCCATAATCAATGCAAAATCTAACATTTCCATTCAAGATCAAGGATATAAAATGATTCCTTTCAGTTGCCTGAGAATAACTTACCTTTATTACTCATCCAAAGTGGCTGAAAATAAAGCTCATTTACACATCTTCTATATGTCTATGTAGGATGAGGATGAGGTTTGGAATGTCCTTTAATAAGTGGAAGAAAAACAGAGCACGCTTATAACAATATTCTGCTGAGTTAAATGAATTTCAAAATCCTGCATTATCAGGATTTCTACTTCATGAGTGAAATTAAAATTTCCTTTATGTATTCTGGGTTGCATACAAAAATATATCAAGTATTTGGTGTAAACATAGGCTATAAGAAAAATTTTGAAAGATAATTTGTTCTTGCAACTGATGCAGTTAATTCTTGTGTATATTCTACCTCTATTGTGACTAAAAGGCAAAGTAGCAGATAATTAAGTCCAATTATCATTTTACTGATGAATTAGCACCATCATCCCAAACTACTAGAAGACTAAGGAGAAAATAGTATTTTCTTCTGTTTAAGGACAGAGGAGAGTTTTAATTTCCATGTCATTATCTTGTGTTTATTCTCTTCTTCCAAATTAGCAGCAATTCATGTAAGATGTCATTCTTTTGTCTTCTAAATTGATCTTACTTTTCCTGTTCCTCTCTGCAAAGTACATGAAGACTAGTAGAGATTCAAAAAAAGGTATAGGATCTTTTGTCTATGTTTTTTCTAAGTACCAAGAAAGTCACAATTTACAAGGGGACGAGAGGACCATCTGTTGCATAGACATGGTTGGCAATAAGCTGAATGAAGCCCCCTTCACCCTATATTACCAAGACTCCTCCATGAACATTACACAAAATCCTCTGAATCTCCTAAAATGACTGCTCTTTTGTGGTGACATATACCTTGCTATAATTTGCACTTTGTTTTTCAAAATCTCTCTTAATAACTGAGTCTTGTTACATCTTAGCCTACCACACCCTGGCCTCAGTATTTCTCCACAGCCGGTACAAGAGCATATGGCTAGAACAAATCACTTTGAATTACAATGATACCACCTTCTTCAATAATTTTCTTAATTTCCCCTTTTTGTACACAGTTGACAGAAGATTCCAATAAAGATGAGCCAAATACATAACAGGTTACTAAATTTCACATGTTTCTCTCTAATTTCTCCTCCCTTGGTGATTGTTTTACAGAGATTCTCCATCAAAGTATCTGGGATAATCAATTTTATTCCAAACGGAATATGAAATTAAGAGAAAAACCAATTAGTTAGAGTTAATATGACTCTTCAAAGATGAATTAAAAATACGAGAGCCTTCCTATTTTGCCACTTTGCCCAGTCTTGAGAAATAGAATGATGAAGGTAAAAAATATGAGGTTAAAAGTCAGGTCTGGGTTTGGAAATTAGTTCTGCCTCTTGATAGCTCTATGTATTTGAACAGCCTTACTCCTTCTGCCCTTTACCTCACCTATAACATGAGTATTCAAATATAGATATCAGTGAGGCTCTTGCAAAACCTGATGTTTTACCAAATCTTGATAGATACTTTTTGTTACTATTTCCAGTATAAGGCAACGAACATTAAATACTCCATTACATGCCAATTTTATTATAACATTTAACAGCTGGCAGTATAGTCTATAAAATCTCTCTCTTAACCTGTCTAATTCTTAAATCAAGTGGCTGGATTCTGGATTAGTTGTTCAGTTCCTGTTTCTATCGCTGATTTTTGCTTAATCTGATCTAGAATACCAACAGGTATGTTTGTGTTATCTTTGCGATTTTGACATACTTTTTTCTTCTTGGCATCTCACAAGATCTGTTCATGAATATGACCTACGAATATAGAGGACTTGGGGTACTCACTTGGGGATGTGCTGGTTCAGTCACCCAAGAAGTGGACCAAAGGGCTCAACTCCTTTTCCACGTCCATCCGAAAGTTCATGAGCCTCCATGTACTCCTCCCAGCCTGAGGAACACACTGACCCGGCTTGTGTGTTTTAAATGAATTGTCAAGTTAATCCACTAAGAAAAAAAGTACCAAACTGGTTGATTAATAGAACCCTAGTAGATGTTGTTGGGCTTGGAGTCCTCTGGAATAAGGGCCATAACCGGAGGAACTTCTGCCCATCTCACTGTCACTATTGTTAGAGTCAGGTTCTTAGGCCAACGGAGAAAAGAAAGAAGAAGAAGAAAGCCTGTCAAGGCTGCGTTCTAGTGCTTCTGTTAAATATGTTCTGAATCAGAGAATCCAGAATTAGAAAATATGTATTATAACTTCACAGGCCCTGGCCAGTTTGCTCAGTGGATAGAGCGTTGGCCTATGGACTGAAGGGTCCCAGGTTTGATTCCCGCCAAGGGCATGTACCTTGGCTGCGGGCACATCCCCAGTGGGGAGTGTGCAGGAGGCAGCTGATCGATGTTTCTCTCTCATTGATGTTTCTAACTCTCTATAGCCTCTCCCTTCCTCTCTGTAAAAAAATCAATAAAATATATTTTTAAAAATAACTTCACAGATATGTCCCCTTTTAATTTTTAGAAATACTCTGAATTTCTCCCCTCCCCAGAAAATTTCTTTTCTCTACATCTTTTCTTTTGCCCCAATGTTTACAGTCCCCAGATGGTAATGGATGGGGGATGGGGAGAGCTACAAAAGAAATTAGAAGTTACCAGGCAACAGTGGAGTGAAGGCCTTGGGAGGGGACAGGACTCTCAGGGAGGGCTCAATGAGAAAAAGAAGGGGACATCTAAAATACTTTAAACAATAAAGACAAAACTTTTAAAAAAGATATTGCTAGATGCCTACCTGGTGGTGTTAGGAGCACCAGATTGCAGTTCACTCAATGTTTGGTGCAGCTAATAGCTGAGTGTGAGGAAAGCCATGGTCAGTTGACTGTGGCCAGAGATCTGAACAGAGGGATGCTTTCTCCCACCTTCCAACTTTGTAATAACCTGATTCCTCTACTTGTTAGGGAAGCAGCTCTTCCTTCTCTTCAGAGCCCAACTGCATAAGTATTAATTGGGGGGGGGGGGGGTTACAAATGCAGAATGGAATTCAGCTAGGAAGAACCCTGTGTTACTGAATTGGAATTGAAGGCATCAGTGTGAACGCATGGATATAGAAATAGATACAGATGTGTGTAAATAAATGTATGCTTGTATATTTATTTTAATTCCATTTGCTGAAAAGACCTAGAAGCAAAAATATCCCAAACCTATTGCTTTGTCCTTGAATGCTAAATACTATTCTCCTTGAAAAATGGCAGATTTCAGGAGTGTAGCAGAGAAATTCAAATGAGCCTAGAACATCGTATACCAGAAAGTAAGAAACATATAAATGAGGACAGGAGGACACAAAGGCTAGCCTGCACAAATCATAAAATCATAAATCTGGGATCATTGGAGCATAAACTATATTAATAGTTTATGACCCATAAAATAAAAATATCTAATGGCCGTGGCTTAATAAAAAGGGAAACTCTTCCTCATAGTGGGTTAAAGTCTGTGAAGAACGCAATGTATATTTACATAGTACCAGAATACCTTTCAATATTTATTTTACTAATTACTAAGGGTTAATGGTAATTTCACTGTTAAGAAAAAGGAAAGGGAAAACTAGGGACCACCTTTTTACCCATGGAAACAAAGTAACATCACCAATGATAGAGCAGGCCCATGTCATATGCCTCCTGAAATGATGTAGTAAGGACACTTCTAACATATTCCTGCCAAAAATGCATAACCTAAATCTAGTAACGAGGAACAAATCCAAAGACATAGACCAACAACGAATAAATGTAAATTGATTTTTTTAAAAACTAGCCTTACTCTTCAAAAAATGTCAATTTTAGAAAAAACAAAAACAAAAACAAAAAAAATGATGAAATGTTACAGATGAAGGAAAACTGAATAGACATGACAACTAACTACACATCAGTTTTGTGGATTAGATTCTGGTCCAGGAGAAATATACATAAATAACTTTACAGGGACAACTGGCAAATGATTAGGACTATGGATTAGGTAATAGTTTTCTATTTCAAAATTTTTTTTCCTAGCTATATTATAGTTATAAAGGACAGGCTTTGTTCTCAAAAAAAATGCACATTCAAGAATTTATCATAGTGGAGCATACTGTCTTCAATTTACACTCAAATGGTTTAGAAAAATGTCAGCTGTACATGAGGTGGAAAAGAAGGTGGATGGAGGAAGGGAGAATAAAGCAGTGGGAAAAATGTTAACAATTAATTTAGTTAGAGGGCATATATAAGTGCTTTGTATTATTCCTACAACTTTTCTGTAAGTTTGAAATTATATAAAATAAAACATTACAAAATAAAGAACCATCAATCAGAGATAGGTATAATTAATAATTCTTTACAGAAAGTAAAAAGAACGGGATAGGTCTACATACAGTAATGGAAAGCTTGCCAATGTATAGTATTATAGATTTTTTTAAGTTTGGAAAATAGATGGATTATTATCCCACATATGTAACATATATGTCTCTGCATTCATACAAAGATGTGCAAATTCATAGAAAAATTATGACAGACTATATTTAAAAATATAGTCTTGGTTATCTCTGAGCAGGAGTGAAAATGAAGTGATCAAAGAAGACATCTACTTCTTCACTGGCATTTAATTTTTTTAAGAAAAATGTGTTCTTGTGGTAATGAAAACTACATACAAGGGAAAATGTTTAAAACACACTAGAAAGTGGATAAGCGATAAAACAGGAGAAAATGGGAAAGTATGGACTCACAGGTACTGGGAAAGGATTACCTTTGGATAGAACAATTTTGTTTGTTCTGATCCCCAGAAAGAGATTTTCTGAAGCTGGACGCAGGTATAGACACGTTTGGGGATCTGGGTGAGGGAAACTCCTTCGTATCTAAAGACCTCTGCCTCTCTCAGCAATTGAAAACAAGATCAGTTACTAGGTAAGTTAAAGAGGGGGCTTTCAGAATAAACTTAGTCTGAAGAAAAAGAACAATAGGAGACATATAGTGTCTTCAAATACTTGGAAGGCTTTGAGAACCATCGAGATCTTGAAAGGTTTGGGCCCAAAATCATGGCTTTCCAATAATGGAACAGGCAGTCTTGACTGGTAATAGGTTCCTGGCATCAGAATTGCGTAAGCAGAGGTTTGAGGATATTATCGACCACATTCTGTGTGTATCAAAATATGTCAAGTCTCTGCCTCTTGCTTATGGTCCAACCACTCTCACCAGTTTTCTGTCAGAAATGAAGAAGTTATATAGTAAGGCCTTTCCATTGCCAAATTATTTGATTCTAGGACGCATATCTTTAAAATCATTATTAAAAGCTATTTCTAATGATCCTAAAATATATTTAAAAATACTCTATCTACCACCTATCTTAAAAACGAAAACACCTCAAACTTGAAACCTATTGTATTCCTCTCATTGTACCCACTTTTCACTGCATCTCCATCTTACCTATCAGAGATAACTGTTATCCTGAACTAAATGCCTATCTTACTCTTGCTCTTGCTTTTTAAATATTTTATAACTTGTACTCTCTATTTGTATTTATTTTATGACTTATTATAACTTCACATTTTTAAAAAAATACTATTTAATATATTTCACAATGTGTTATTTTCTGTTAATTCCCTTTTCAGCTCAACATTGTGAAATTCATAAATGTGTGTGGGAAGTTGGGTAGCTTATTATAATATTCTTATTTTGGTCATGGACAGGTAAGTCAATTTCAATATTATCGTCACTACACATGATGCCGATATAAAAATTCTTGTGCACATCATTGTGACATATACGTGTGAGAGTTGCGAGAGCCCAGCTTGCCTGCCATTGAGATATGGTCCCCCGTTTGCCATGACTGCTCTATTAGTGAGCTGAGATGGTGACCCCCTTAGGCTTGGCATTGACCAGGTGTGGGCTGGGGTAAGATTACCATCTCCATTGACTCCAGTCATGAACTATCATCATCGTCTATATTTCTCAAGTCCCATGCGAGTGTTAAGAGCTGATTTAGAGCAATGGTTCTAAAACTCTACAAAAAGGGATTTTAAAGTCCTAATTGTCTACAGATAGTACTTTTGTTTGCATTCCCAAAGTGGCATATGATAAGTCCAATTCTTCTACATTGTCAGAAATACTAGATATAGTTGTTCTGTTCAATATTGGCCATTCTGGTGGGTACATAGCAATTGCTTAGCGTAGTTTAAATTTCCATTTCTCTGATGAACAGTGAAGTTAAGCATACATTTGCAGGAACTATTTTAGACATGCCAGTTAAAAATCCGTTGCCTTTTGGCTTATATTGTTACAATTAAAAGGCAACTTTTTGTCAGTTTTTTTAAAAAAAAATTAAACTTTTTTCTCTGGCTAAGTTTGAATCTAATTCTAAAATGATCGGTAGTGTCATGATTTATCTAGATATTAATTTCTATTACGTATTTTGCTTGAGACTCAGTATACTTTTTGAATTAAAAAAAATCGTATTTCTGCAGTTCTGAAAAGCTTTTTTAATATTGTTTCTCCATGTCTCTCTATTCTCCTTTACTGACATTCCAATTAGTTGAATATTAGACATTCGCATTTCATATTCTGTCTCTTAACCTCACTTTGTTATTTTATACAGCATTCTGGATATTCTCTTCAGCCCTATCTTGTAGTTTAGTAATTCTTCTAGTGTTTACTCTGTGCTCTAGGTGACATTCTGCTCTTTTCTTCATTAGTATTGGCCTTCTTTATCTTCTTGGAACTTTCTGAGCTATTTTCTGCCTTAGAGTTTACACAGGATGCTGCATTTTACTTGAAAACTCTGTCTCCCAGACACAGAAAATAGCTCTCTGGGTACAGCTAATTCTTTGTCATTTAGGCCCCAATTTTAGTGTAGCCTTCTCAGAAGTGATTAATAAGGAAAATACAACTTCAAAATTGTATTATGCAGTTAAATCCATACCTAAAAGAAAATATGTTTTTAAAATGGGATGGGGGCTGATATTAGAAAGGCAGAATATCATAAATTAATGAGGTAGTAAACAAAGTACAGAGGTTCCTCAGTTCCAAAATATTTGGTTTTTTTAAACATGTTTGTAAAATTAATAAACCTTTAGCTAATGTGATTAAGACTAACACAAAACCAAACAGTCAACATAACTTATGATAAAGAAGAAATCACAAAAGATACCATAGACATTAAAAAGATATTAAAAGAACATTATAAAAATTAGAAGCAGTACATTTGAAAACTTAGATAAAATGATGTTTTTAGGAAAATACAACTTTATAAGACTCATTAAAATAGAAAGTATGAAGAGACTTATATTACTAAAGAAATTAGATTTATAATTAGAAATTTCACCATAGACAATTCCAAGGTTAGATAAACTTATCAATGAATTCTACCAAACATTTAAATAAGTAATAACAAGAATAGACATACAAAATATTTCTTAGTTCATTCTATGAGGGCAGAAAAACTTCATATTAAAACCTAAAAAGCATATTATAAGAAAAAATACTATCCACCAAACTCTCTTATGAGTACCAATGCAAAAATTATGAAACAATATATTGATGCACTAAATCTAAGCTATGTCTATGCATGTATCTATTTACCCATCTATCTGAGTTTATTCAGGAATTGCAAAGGTGGTTTAACATTCAAAATTCAATCAGAATAATTCACCACATTAACAGAATAAAGGGGAAAGTATGACTATTACAACAAATTTATAAAAAGCACTTGATAAACTTAAACATCTATTTATTAAAATAATTTGGCAAACTAGGAAGAGAAAGTTTCTTCCTAAATCCAACTGAAGGATGATGTCCATAGACATCTTATTTATAATAATTCCCTCTTATTCATAGGGGATACATTCTAACCCCAGTGGATGCCTGAAACCTTGGAACATACAAAACCTCATATATTATATTTTTCCTATACATGCATATCTATGATAAAATTTATAAATTAGGCACAGTAAGAGGTTAATAATTAATAATAAAATTGAACAATTATATTAACTTTCTGAAGTTCTTCAGAGTCTCTGCAGTTTCTTTATATAATGTAGTTCCTTATAGCCTTTCCCAACACCTGGCTATGCACATGTATATAGGTCAACCCTAAGCAGCGGCATGACTCAAGTTCCTTGCCCAGGAAACTTATATTCCTAAGCAAATCAGGAGATTCTGGGTTGGATATTGACGAACCACAAATACCCTAGATCTATCTGAATCATCCAGATAGGATGGTGCTTATATGTTATTCAAGACTTCCATGATTTTTCCTCAATATTGCCCTTTTGTAGCAGAGGCAAATGCTTGGCCTCTCTCACTCCACCTTATTCCAGCCTGCTTTGTTCCCACAACCTTTAGCTTCTTGCATATTAACCATCAGAGGAATTCTGCTTGTGGCTTGAGTTTTACAAAAATAGTCAGTTACTAGTAAGTGCCTCTTCAGAGAAGAAAAGGGAAGTATGCATTGTTTATCAGGAACCTATTGACTGGACTCACATCAACTAGGTCAACAGACTAAGCACAATCTTCCTCAAACCCGTGCTGGAGGTGGTCGTCCTTCGCCTCTTGGCCTTCCTATTTCCCCCTTCCCTAGATATAAAAGAAGCCTGGACTCTCCTTTCAGAAGATAGATTTGAGGCACCTCTAAGTCTCCCATCTCCTCCATTGGTTCCTTCTTGATCAATAAACCTCTCCTTACTTCAAATTCTGACATTTTGAGTTTTGGCCTTTGCAGCTTCAGGCACATGAACTTGGGAGCAGCAACACTTTCACTTCCTGAACATGTTTTTCTTTCATCTGTCCTTGGAATTCCCTTTTCCTCCCCTAATCCTGTTGTTATAATCCTACCTCTTGTCTGGGGCTCAGTTCCAATGCTACTTCCTGTGTAGCCTTCCTTGCTAATCCCAGCTGAAAACACGGCTCCTTCCTCAGGCTCTCAGACAGCTTCCACAACACTCTCCTTGAGCTCTTAGCATACCCGCCTCCTGCGCCAGTTGAGACACGCAAGAGCCCTCACCCATGAACAGAGAACAGAGTCGTGTTTACTTAGGGTTTCCCTCAGAGAATCAACAAACAATGGATTGTACGTGGTACGTGCCCATGAATGTTTACTAATTGAACAGAAGTGTGTTGGCCTTGCAGCCAGTATCCTAGCGAGGGTCCTTGGTCTTGATTAGAAGAAAAATACTCATCGTCTCCTGTCAGCCCGCTTTGAGTTCTTTGTGTTCTCCAGTTGGCGTCTTGAGCAGTCAGTTGATCTTCACACTGAGAGCTCGGTCTGGAGCTTCTGCTGCGTGGAGCCAAGCAGCAGGCTGGATGTGGCTGAACCACATTATGGCCAAGTGCCAGGGATATTTGCTTTCAAACACTTAACATTTGCTTTGTGTTACCCTTTTATTCCAAAGATTAAAATTGAAAGGGAAGCAAATGAGGCAGGGCTTTCTTCTTTTCTCTCTGCAAGAGCAGCTTGTTTCCATGACATTTATACAGGGAGCTTTTTCTAAATGACAAGCAGATTGTTAGATGTTATTTTCTGTCTCTTTGCTTTGGATCTTCACTTAGTGGGTGTAATGTAAGAGAGACAGCCTTACTAGGAGGGTGACTGTCAGGTACACAGATTCGGGAGGGGAGCGGGTGGGGGTTCGTTGAGTCCTCTCTGTTGGGGTTGCTATAGCAGCAGCCTAGCAGATTCTGGCTAGAAGTTGTAAGATGTATTAGTGTACTTTTTACATGGAGTAACATTCCTGCAGATAAAAATGTCTGCTCTTTTTAGCTTTTTCTCTTGGTGAAGAAAATTGAATACTCACAGAAGAAGGCATCCAGCGGGGACAGCAGGAAGTCCTCAGCACTCAGGCCCAGGTGAAGTGGTCATGTTGAGTCTGGTGTCAGGAATCTATCTTCTGCAGAAAATAAGTCCGTCTCAGAAGTATCCAGTCCCCAGTCTCCTCCTCCAGAATTCTGAGTTCCCAGTAGGGCTGCAACAATGGAGGAAGGTATCAACAGGCTCTATAATTCTGACCCTAGCCACTCTCCATCTAACAGGTTGACATCCGCATCTGCTCCACACTGCTGGCTACAAATTGTTTTCACTCACATTATCTCTTTCAAATAACTCCAAGGAGACTGCTTCATTCTACATCAGAAGTCTCTCCTTTTACTAAGCCCCTTCCTCATTCTCACTGTTACTGCCCTGGTTCAGGCCTCATCACTGCTCACATGAACTTGGGCAATGTGCCTGTAATCACTGTGCATTGAACCCAATCCTTTCACTTTCATGAGGGCAATAAATTACCCTGGAAAACAAACCTTATTATGTCACTCCACCTAATTGAAGAACTCAACTGCCTCCCTTGCTGTCTAAAAGATAAAATCCAAACTCCTTAGGACAACATAGAAGGCCCTTCACTCCTAGCTCTAAATGTCCTTTCCTCCTTGCCCATTCCCCTGACAGTGCTGGCTGCCCATTCCTCCTTACCCACAGCATCCTACAGTGTGGTCCTCAAACATTATGCATGGAATTAGCATTATATGCCCACAGATTTGTATTTGGTCCGAAAAGTTTTTAAACAATTATTTTGAGCTTAAAGAGCTTTAAACAAGCATGTACCTCCAGTTGGGCACAGGCCCCGTTAGTATTCTGCCTCCCTCCTCCACTCTGCATATTTATATCACTTGCCTGGCCCCCTGAAGGCATTTAATTCATATCTCCTGAACAGGAACAGCATTTTCTTCCTGGTAATTAAATCCCCAGCTTTCATAACCTAGAGCAAATATTACTACCAATTCAAAATGTAGAATGGCTTTCCCAGTAAGGCGGCTGCTGCATTTCCTGGTGTCCCTCCCTCTCTTCTCATTCCTCTACAATAGCATGGATGGGAGGGTTGGGGGTGAATTAAGAGATCAACTGAAAGACTTGCAAGCATGCAGAGGAACATAATCAATGGACACAAGAAACTGGGGGGTTAGGGAGGAGGCGGGGGAAGGGCAAGGGGAAAAAAAATGGAGACCTATCTATCACTTGTTGTAATACTTTAAGCAATAAAAAAAAAAATAGCATGAATGAAACTGTGATGATTGGTGTGTATGTCCCTCTACTCAACCATATTGTCAGCTTCCTTGGAAAAAGTCAGTCTTAAAGATTTCTATATACACACTGACTAGCGAAGTGCTGAACTGACTAAACATTTGTTGGATCAATGATCACCATTTTACAGACGGTGACAAAACCAGGTCTCAAGTTGGTTAAGCATATTTAGTGTCATCGGCCTGGGAACTGGCACCACCTTAAGTTGAGTTCTTGTCTTCTAACTCTAAAACCAGGTTTTTCACAGGTTCGTACACTCCCAGAGCCGCAGAAGCCAGCCAATCATTCTTCGTTCTAGTCAACCACTTTCACTGAGCATAGCTGGGTCTGTACATCATGGGAGGTATAACTAAAACATCAGGTAATTCCATGCGGCTTTTGTGGTGTAGATAATGGCAATAAAATATAAATATTCCCAAACTTTCTCCTTCCCTCATCTTCTAAGATTAGCTATCGGTCCATTGTTGTACTTCCAAGGGCAATGTAAGGAAGCAGATATAAAGAAATAAGCTGAAAGGAGGGGGTTGATGGTTTTAAGATAAGGTGACCAGACATCCAGCTTTTGGCGGGACAATCCTGATTTTTATCAATTTGTCCCGCGTCCCATGGCGTTTTAAAACAATCCCGATTTTTGGAAGGAAACATATGTACTACTCTTTGTAATATTTTAAGTAATAATAATAAAAAAAGAACCCCCCCCTCCCCAGTCATTGGTGTCTCACTTTACCAATGTTAAAATCTGATCACCTTATTTTAAGAGAATAACTGGAGGCACTTAGAGAAGAAAATATTCAGAAGTAAAAAGATGAGAAGACAAGCTACTGGGTCATATCGGATTTGGTGAACAACAGGGCTCAAAAAGAAAAGTTTGCTGTAGGTAATGTTGTCTGAGTTCCTGTTTCACTCCTCCCCTGAAGCAGGCCTTCACCATGGAGGGCTCTGTGAACCCTCCAAGCCACAGGAGTCACTTGGGGTTTGTTTGGGATGTGCCAGTGTTATGCAAAACAATAGCATAAAGGCTCAGGGTCTTTTGTGGTAGCGTCATTACTTATTGTTTCATATTCAATCAAACTTAAGAATCATCAGATATTAAAGCAGAGGTCAAGAGAAACTACCTGATTTTTTAGTTCCTTACAAAGTCAGAGGAGAATTTACCTCCCCCCCAAAATTTGTTTTAGATTCTGAGCAAGGGTCACCTAAAGATAGAATGGAAGAGCTAGGATCTCCAGGTTGCTAAGAAATAAATTATAAACATGGTGAATTAAAGAAAAAAATTCTTTGAGTGAAAACTGAAATGTTCAACCACGAAGAAGGAAGAAGGTTGCTCCTCTGTTTGATGAGATTTGTAATCCATATTTCATCAACTGCTGCATCCCTGCCCTTTGATCTCAAGAAAGAGCAAATGAAGCAATGCCTGAAAACCATATGTACCCAATAAATGCTTCACTAATGCATATTCTCATTACTGTTTGTTTCATCAGCTCTCTCTAATCCATCCATTTCTGAATCAAGTTAAGATCATAGCAAAGACATTCTAATATCAATGTTTTCGGAAACTGTATTTTCATTTGGTAACTGTATTTTCCTTCCTTTAGATATCAGGCAGCAGAGAACAACTGCATAATGATAATACCTTCCTATTGTCATTGAAATAATGATTCAGAAGTGGCTCAAAGAGGTAAGGAAGTGGCTCTGAAAGGCAAGAGATGACCAGCAAAAGGCATTGAATGGTCTGCACACATTTAAGGATGTTGGGCTGAAAGATTCTACAGTCTGCTGGTTGTCTAGCATACTTGACTTTCTCCATCTGTGCCATCAACTGACTGTGTGAACTACCAGGACATTCTTCTGGTTCTCTAATATTTCAAGTAAACTATGATCAGTACTCAGTATTGGGTTAAGGTATTAATTCTCCTTAAATTAATATATAGACTCAATGATATCCCATTAAAACCTCAGCAGTTAATTCTATATAAATCGACAAGCTGATTTTAAAATGTATATGAAAATGCAAAGAACCTACTATAGACAAGGCAACACTGAAAAATAAGAACAAAGATGAAAGAATCAAATCACCTGATTTTAAGGTTTACTTAAAATTAGTGTGAATTTTGGACTAATGATATATCATGTACAATAATGGAAGAGAATTCATAAATATATATTCAGAGAGAATATGTATAAATATATACCCCCATATATACATAATGTTTTGTGTGTGTATAGCAATTGAATAGCCATAGTTTTAAAAAGTAATGACTTCAAAAAAAATAAAAAAAGTAATGACTTCATACCACATACATAAATTAACTAGAAATTGATCATACTCTGAACTATAAAATTGCTAAACTAAAACATAGTCAAAAGCCTTTCTGACCTTGGGCTTGGCAAAGATTTCACAGACAGCACACAAAAGCAAGAATCATAAAATAAAAAATTGATAAACTGGACTTTATAAAAAATTTATGGTAGTCAAGACACTCTTGTTACATTTTACATATAATGCATGTATAATTACTTTGGGAAACATCTTGACATTTTCTCCTAAAATTAGATACTTATCAAATAATGCAGAAATTGTACGCTAAGTCTGTGCCCAAAAGAAATGATAGCAGATGTCTAGAAAACACTTTTATATGGATGTTTGTAGAAGTTAAAAACAGGGGAAAAAATCCAACAGGCAAATTGTTAAATAAATTGTCGCATATTCACAAATGAAATACTACTCAGCAAGAAAAAAATGATACATACAAAGACAGTATCATGGATGACTCTCAAGTAGAGTAGGCAGAGCAACAAAAGCCAGACACAAAAGAGTTCATATTCTGGCTCCATTTATGAGAGACAAAATTAATCCACTGTGATAAAATTAGATCTGTTGTTGCCTGGGGCAAGGAGAAAGGGGAAGAATTGACTACTGAGGGGAATGAAGAAATCTTCCTGGGTGATGAAAATTTTCTATGTCTTGATTTGGATGGTGGTTACATGAGTGCACACATATGTCAACATATACATGCACACTTAAAATGAATATATATTATTCTATACAAATTACACTTTATTTCATCGGATTTTTTAAAATGTAATCACATTGCAGTTCAATCTAATGATGGAGCTGAGTAAATCATTTTATCTCTACTGGATTTTCAGTCTTAAAAGTAGGTGACATATGTGTTTTTTTCTACCCTTGAGTTCATAGTTAGCACTACCCAATGGATGCTTGTTACATGAGCCAGACTCATGCTGAACTTAAAGGTAGATCAGAGTAGCTGCTCTTTACTTAACATGATGGTAAATGACATTAATGAAACTAGGGCCCTGGTTTTTCGTTTTCCAAAATGCCATGGGGTTTGGTAGTCAAAAAAATATTTTTCTCTGCATAAGATTATACATATTCTCTAATACGTCTACGGTCAGTTCTGTTCAAAGTAAACACATACTACAAGTTCAATGTTATTCTTGTAGAAACTATTTTCTCTAAAAGCATCAGTGGAGATATTACTTTTTATGCTACTTACTTTTTACTCTTAAGGATAAAGGAAAATGTCACTTTTAGTTAGAGAAAATGCTTTGCAATTTCATGGACTCCCATTAATAAAGCCACGTTTGCTATATAGTCCTTCATTGTATTCCCAAGTAACAGTAAAAAGCCTTGGAAGTGTTTGGATTTTAATGTTGTTTTTGTTACCTTCATAAAACTAGTAATTTAGGACACTGTGGCACCTAAATAAGCCAACAGCCCCTTGGATCGTGGATTTAAGAAATGTTGTACTTGGTGTCGTTCAAAATTGCCCAAGCATGTAAGTTTTGCTGAATGATCATTCTGACATTGTGATTGCCTATTCAAGTCATCGGTTTCTTTACTGCGACAGTCTATTCAGAGAAAAATTAAAATTCTTCAATGATTCCTAAGGAAAAAATAAACTAATTGGCTATCTTCCATGTATGGCAGTAAGATAAAGTCCATGAATCACTGATTAAAGAAAATATTGGCAAAAGTTAATAGCTATTTATTAGAAATCTCCTATATGCCAGATATTCTATGGGATATGAGATTCAGAAATACATAAGGTATGATCTCTTATGTAGGAATCTACCAGTGCATCTGCAGAATTCAAGTAAAAATGTATGTGGACAATGTCCAATATATTCACTGACTCAAAGTATATGTAGCCATCTTAAAATTTCAGTAGTTCTGTAAGTGCTTCAGTTCTCCATTCAGTGTGATATTGATCTGATAGATAAAGCACTGAACTGGGAATCAGATTATCTAACCAGTATTTCATATCACTTACTTGCTACTTCACATCCTATCTTCCTAACTACAACATGAGGTAATTCATGGAGGAAAATGCATCCTTTATCTTTGTAACCCACACCTCTATCGAAGTGTTGGCACTAGCAGGCATTAAACTAACACTGTTGAATGAATGAAAGATGCATTTAACTCCAACTATCTAGAGTTATAAGTTGTGACTCTTAATCTTTTTTTTTATTCATAAACGCATTTAAAACTGGGGAAAATATATATTTATCAGAAACAAATGCATATGTGTATATTATTTTAGGGATAATGTGAAGTTCATTCTGTGGTCTACATATTAATTTTATATAGAAAGTTTTAAAATTAATATGTATTTTCTTGTCTATAAATTAATAATCTGCTATTTAGCCTGTCAGATCTCTTAAAATTTGCTTTGGAATGAAAAATGCTCTAGAAGGCTACTATCCAAATTATATTGGTTATATTTCTAGCTCTACCATTAATCAGCTGTGTGACTTTGGATGCGTTCCATACACAATCTGGGCTTCAGTTCCAGACTTGTAAATTAGGGAGGTTGAACTAAGAGAGTTTCTGAAGTTTCTTATGTCTCTGAAATTCTCATTTCCAAAGCATTATAATTTCTCTGATGAAAGAAGAAATTTGTGAAATACAAGTGATGACTTTATTTATATACAGGGGAGCACAAAGCATTGTAAAGATTTAATAATTTTTTAAAATTATTAAACACTGTGCAGATAGCAGGAGTCCAAAATCAGATTTAGATCTCAGACATGTATAAATTTTCAGGACTCTTGAGATTTCCAATGTGTAAGAAAGCAATAGCCTCTCTCTCCAATGGTTATTTGACTTCTAATATAACTTAAATACTGGGAATAGCACATTAGCCGAAATACTTCTGATTCCCAAGTCTGTAATAAGGGATGCTTATGGAAAATAAGGTGTGGGCAAAATGATGGTATTCAAAATGTAAAGTACTTCCTGTGAGACTAAGGTCTTTTCTTGGAATCAGACATAATACGCTGTGACCGTATTGTGTTAGATTCATTTTTCTAAAATGCTACTTATAAATAATTTTAATGAATAAAAATAGAGTATGCCTATTTATTTTTAACTTATTTAATTGTGACACATGAAGAACGCTCCTAGGACTAATAGAAGCTTAGTTAGAGATCCTTAGGTTTAGGATGGTCATATATCCCGAGTTACATAGTTTTAGTTTACATGTTTTGTCCCATGTAACTATTAATAGTTTTTATTTTACTTAAATTCCCAGTTTGTACAGAAGTTAAATAGTTACTCTAGTTCAAGAAATGTTTTCGTATCTGTTAACCATAGCCACAATAATATTGTGTAACAACCACACAATGTCAGTGACATACAAGTATTTGTTCGTTCACAAGTATGGACACTGGCTGCTGATTAGCTAAGTGAAGCCAGGGTAGACGTTTTCCACATCTCTCTCATCCTCTTCCTCAGACCTCAGTGGCTAACATGGGTGTCATTTCTTCATAGTGATGGCAGAGAGCAAGACCAAATGCATGATATTTCCCATGACCTTTTTTTATCACATCATGCCCACTAACATTCCACTGACTAATGGAAATTACATAGGAATTTCAAATTAAGGGGTGGAAAAACATCTTTTGTGGAAGGAGCTGCAATGTCATATGGCAAAGCACAGGGTGGATGAAATCAACGATAGCTCTTCAAATGGCACATAATCACCATCCTGTTTGAGAAATTCATGAATGAGGCCACCTACATTGCAAGGTAGGTGCTTTTACCTGTCTTTACACTCGAGCGTCTTTCCTAGAACCATGGGAGAGAAACTTGATCACACCTGAAGCTATCTGGCTTTCACGAAGCATTTAAAGCCAATAGTTAAAAGACAGTGGTGGATGGGTGATGTTTTCCTCTGAGGATCCTGTCGCTAACCCTGTACTCTGATTGCATAAGAGTGGGGCTAAGAAGTTTCCAAACTATGTACAAGTCCAATTTTTCTTCTGATGTCTGTTATAGAACATTCACTCTCCCCTCAGCCAGGCAGGAGACAGGCAACAGGAGACAGAAGCCACTGAGTACAGCCTGAGCTGTACAGCTGTACACATTTCCTTAGGAGCAAAACAACTGGACAGAGTTAATGAACATCTAAGCTGCATAAACCATGTGTTATTGATAATTGAGGAAAACCCCATGTCCGTCTCACTGAAACATTCCATCAGAATCCTGCACTCTATGTTCCAGGTTTAAGGAGCTGGATTCATATAATCTCCCTAAACCTACCTGCTGTATGATTTTTATTTGGTGCTTCAAGTGGGATATTATCCAACAGAGAGGAGTCTCCTTAGCAATAGCTGCCATCTCTTGCTCCCCTTATTCCCTATCCATCAGGAAGGTGAAAGGACATGTGTCCGTCTAAGATGCTGTCAATTTTCAAGGCTCTGAAAATTAGATAAGTACATACTGGCTCTCATAGCCAATTATTCTAGCTCAACAGGAAGAAGCAATTATCCAGAAATCATCAAGCTGAATGAGATGGGACTCTGGAGCACAGCACCAGAAGTGCTGGTGAGTAATCAAGTTAGGTTCTACCATTAAGTTAATGTGAGAGGTGAGGTCACTGGGCTTCCGTTTTCTGATCTGTATCAAATTGTACTGAACAGTTTTCATGATTCTTTCCAGTCATCTCAGAATTTATGGAGTCCATGATAAATGTATGATGCAGTGCCAAATGTGAATGCTCTAAAGCTTTGGGAAATAAATACCCAGCCATTACAGGATCCTGGACAAGGAGAGAGGTACTAATATTTCTTAAAAGGAACATTTTGTTCCTTCTCATCCTCTTTTCATAAATGAATTTCCTAAACAAATCCTACAGCTCTCCAATTAGGAACTTATTTCCTCCTATCAAGGTCAAAATACAAGCTCATCCTCACTTACACAATTCCTTTTGGGAGTTGGAGAATGTAAAATAATTAATGGGTAAAATGGTCAGTGACAGAAACAAAAATGGTGTAAGCATAAATCCTCTATCCTCTACTTTAACATTATTAATTTACTCAAATATTTGCGGAACTAGGAATCAAATTAAGGTAAGGATGCAAAGATGAATAAAGAAAGAGAGAAAGTTATTTATTTCAAAGAGTACAGAATTCAACGGGCAGATAATTTCACAAATAAAGACCATCTAGCTATGGCAGTGTCAAACATGTTATAAAGATTCATAAAGGTGGTCATGGAGGTCCAGACATTGAAGACCTAACTGCAAATAGCTTTTCATGATGATTAACACTCCTACATTGAGTTATGCATTACAGAGTCTTTGACACAGATTATTTTGTTCCCCAATGTCCTATGATAAATATGATGCTTTTATTACCAGACCACTCCTTTTGCAGAAAAAGAAACTGAGTCTGAGAGAGATTTAAAACCTTGCTTTTAGACATTATTGAAATTATACAGGTGCTCCACTATAAAAAACAAACAAAAACAACAACACGCACAACCTATAAAGACACTTGTAACCTTTACACTAGTAATTCCACACCTAAGAATTTAGCTGATGGGACCCTCTTGCATAGACAATACAATATCCTGAGTTTAGTTCATTTTTTAGCCCAAATTCCTATATCTTAGAGTGAAATTTGTAATGATAATCAGATTGATGACTCATAAGTAAGGAAATATCTTTGATAGCTTGCTTAAAAATGATCTAATCATGTTATTGTATTCTCCTAAATTATAATATAGATTATTAAAAAGATTTTTCAATAAAGATAAACATAGAGGATCTCCTATCATTAATAAAATAAATATTTTGCTTAAAAAACAACAAACATAAATATGAATTAAAGAAAAATCTGTATTTTCTGCCTGAGCAGTGTGGCTCAGTTGGTTGGAGGGTTATCCCATACACCAGAAGGTTGTGGGTTGATTCCTGGTCAGGGCACATACCCAGGTTGCAGGTTTGATCCCTGATCAGCTTATGTAATGGAGTCAACCTATCAATGTCTCTCTCTTTCCCTCTCCCTCTCCCTCTCCCTCTCCCTCTCCTTCTCCTTCTCCCTCTTCCTCTCCCTCTCCCTCTCCCTCTCTCCCTCCCTCCTTTCCCTTTCTCTAAAATCAAGTTTTTTAAAAAAATCCTCTGGTGAGGATTTAAAAAACAATCTGAATTTCCTAAGAAGCCATTTTATCACTTATATTTAATTTAGAACCAAAAAAATGAAGACTATTTTGATAAAACTGCTTTCTAACTTGTATATATATTTTCCCCAACTTTTAAAATATATTTTATTTTTTCCAAATCTCTAAAAATCTTTGATACTTCACATGAGAAGCAATGAAACAGTTTGATTATTGGCCTTTCCCATATACCTAACTTCTTCCAATGTATAATCCCGCCTCCCTACTCCAGATTTTAAAAATAACTTGTCAAGTCTTTGAGAGAAAAACCACATCTTAAGGGGAAAAGCAAAACATTATGTTCCTCACAAAAATGATACCATGCTAAGAAAAACTGCAAGAAATACATTAAATATATTTCTGTTTTATATCACAACTTTAAACATACCCCAGAGTAAAGGAAAAATTGCTTTGCAATATACAACGGTGCACCCTGATGTAAGTCAATCTGTGGATATAAAGTGATGGTTTGCATTACATGAATCTTCTCCACTCTAACAGAAAACTTCCCAATTTCATAAAAGTGTTGCCATAGAGTAGATAACGAGACACTAGACAGAAAAGGGGGAGTGAAAAATTGGGGTGAGGTAAGATAAAAGCTACAAATTCATCAACAACTAAATAGTTAAATACTCTCTAAAATTACAGGGTAAGTCAATAAGAAAATGTTATCTGATTTACAGTCACACATATATGCACATAGACAATACAATATCCCGAGTTAAGTTCATTTTTAGCCAAAGCTCCTATATCTTAGAGAGAAATTTGTAATGATAATCAGACAGATGATTCATAAAGTAAGGAAATACTTTGGAAGCTGCTTTACCCCAAATTTACAGGTCCTTATCTACTACATAAAGTGAATCACAACTTTGTATTACTGAGTATTTTTCAGTAATTTCATAATGTCATTGTCATTAATTTCAATTTATTAACTATTTATGCCAGGCACTTCATGTATTGTTGGATTTTAATTTTCACAATTCTCATAACAGAAAACAATCACAGGTTAAGTGATATGTCTAACATGACATAGCCAATAAGAAGCAGAGTTGGGATTTGAATTCAGGTGTAACTAGTTCTCGTGTGTCATTTTCACCACACTATAGAAATCCTATGTATGTATGTATGTATGTATGTATGCATGTATTGTAAACTTGTATGTTTTTCCTTTATTTCTCTTACCACAGACTAAAATGTTAAATATCTGAGATATTTCATTAATATCTGTTATCTTTCAATTGGAAAGAAAAAATTAAAAATGTCATTATTTGCAGATGAAATGATACTACCTAGAGAGAATTGTTAATGATTCTACCAACAAACTATTAGAATAAATGAATTCAGCAAAGAAGAAAGTACAAAATTAATATTCAAAAATCAATTGCATTTTTGTACACCACTAACAAACTATCAGAAAGAGTAATTAAAAAATAATCACATTAACACCTAAGACTACATTTAACCAAGGAAATAAAAGACCTATACTCAGAAAACTATAAGACATTGTAAAAATAAAGTGAAAAAGATACAAATAAATGGAAACATATAGCATGCTCACAAATAGAAATAATTAAAAATGCCCACATTCCTCAAAACAATCTACAAATTCAACACAATCTCTCTCAAAATGCCAATGACATTTTTCACAGAACTAGAACAAATAATTACAAAATTTTTATGGAATCACAAGAAACCCAAAGCAATATTGAAAAAGAAGAACAAAGTTGAAAGTATCACACTACCTGATATCAAACTATACCACAATGCTATAGTACTCAAAAATGCATGGTCCAGCCTGTGTTGCTCAGTGGGTTGGGCATCATCCTGTGCCCTGAAAGGTCGCCCATTGCATATCTGGTGAGGGCACATGCCCAGGTTTCAGGCTTGATCCCCAATATGGGGCATGCAGGAGGCAGCAAGTAATGTTTCTATCTCTCTCCCTCTCCCTTCCTCTCTCTGAAATCAATGAAAACATATTTTTTTAAAACAACATGGTACTTGCATAAAATCAGACACATAGACCAATGGAATAGTATAGAGAATCCACAAATAAACCCATGTGTATATGGATAACTAATTCATGACAGAGGATGAAAGAATGTACAAGGGATAAAGATAGTCTCTTCAATAAATGGTGTTGCAAAAACTAGACCGATAGAGGAGAAGAAAGCAATAAAACTGGATCACACTGTTTAGAGCCTATATGAGAATAAACTCAAAACTGATTAAAGATTTAAATGTCAAATTGGAAACCATAAAACTCCTAGATGGAAATATAGGCAGGAAACTCTTTTATGTCACTCTTAGCCATATTTTTGGGGTATCTCCACCAGGCAGGGGAAACAAGAAAAAAATAAATAGATAGGACTACATCAAACAAAAACAGGTTTTGCACAGCAAAGGAAAACATCAACAAAGCAAAAATATAACCTACTAAATGGGAGAAGATATTTGCAAATGATACATCTGAGTAGAGTTAATATCCAAAATATATAAGAAATTCAGGCAACACCAAGAAAAAATTACAAACCAATTTAAAAATGGACATCTTGGGGACTCTTTCCCTCTCCCCACATGGGAGTCTGTACTTGTTCTTCAATATATATGCACTTTTGCTATACTAAAAAAATAAATGAGCAGAGTCTGAAAAGACATTTCTTCAAAGAGGACATGCAAATGCCAATAAACACGAAAAGATGGTCAACATCACTAGTCATCAGGGAAATGCCAATTAAAAAACCACAATAAATATCACCTCATACCTGCCAGAATGGATATCCTATATAATAAAAGCCTAGGTGGCATCATACCCTTGTGCAACATCATCACAAGATGGCCGCCACAAGATGATGGCCACCACAAGATGATGGCCACACACACTGTGGAGGTGGGGCCCAGAAGCCACTTCATGTGGTCAGTCCTGGGGGACCTGAGGCTCTGCACAGCATGGAGGCAGCCAGTCCCGGCGTCTCTGCCACCTCATGCAGAGGAGGAAGGTCCTGATGGAGGAGTCACATCACAGCAGGGGAGGGCAGTTGGGAGTGATCAGGCCAGCAGGGGAGCAGTTAGGCATCAATCAGGCTGGCAGGGGAGTGGTTAGGGGGCAATCAGGCAGGCAAGCGGTTAGGAGCCAGTGGTCCCAGATTGTGAGAGGGCAGTCGGACATCCCCCAAAGGGTCCCAGATTAGAGAGGGTGCAGGTCAGGTTGAGAGACACCACCCCCACACATAAATTTCATGCACCGGGCCTCTAGTTATCAATACACCAATAAACAATAAATGTTGGTGAGGATCTGGAAGAAAGGGAACCCTCGTGGTATATCCACTATGGAAAATAGTATAGAGAGTCCACAAATAATTAAAATAGAACTACTTTATGGCCCAGCAATTCTACTTTTGAGTGTTTATCCAAAAGAAATGCAAAACACTTATTTGAAAAGCCATACATAGTCCTATGTCATTGCAGCATTATTTATAATTGCCAAGATATGAAACAAACTAAGTGTATATCAATAGATGATTGGATAAAGAAGAGGTGATGCATATATACAATGGAATATTACTTGGCCATAAAAAATAATGAAATTTTACCATTTGCAATAACATAGATGGACCTCGAGGGTATTATGCTAAGTGAAATAAGTCATACAAAAAGAAAAATACTATATAATTTTACATATGTGTGAAATCTAAAAAACAAGCAAAACAGAAACAAACTTATAAATACAGAGGACAAACTGGTGGTTGTCAAGTAGGAAAATGGTTGAGGAACTGAATGAAAAAGGTGAAGAAATTAAGTACAATTTTTTTCTTGAAAGATAATGAGAATATGATTATGTTAAAAAATAAAACAACAAAAAACAGAGGTAGACAGTTGGTTTTAAAACGTACAGATTACAATTTGCTAGTAATAAAAATAGCCACAGAGATATAAAGTACAGCATAGGGGATATAGTAGACAATCTAATCTAATAAAAGATTAATATGCAAATTGACCCTTATTCTATTACACCTAAGCCACGCCCACCAGCCAAGCCATGCCCATCAGCCAATCAAAGTGACTGCATGCAAATTAACCCAGCCAAGATGGCGGCCAGCAACCACAGAGCTAGAGCAAACAGGAGGCTTCTGTTGCATCAGCGATGGATGAAACTGCCTGCCTAGGCTGGCTGTGCCTCTGCTCAAGGCAACAAAGTTTCAATTATACAAGATAAATAAACCCCAGAAACCTGATTCCAGCCAGCCTTGCTGGGATTTTGGGTCAATGGGAGCTGTAGGCAGCCTGAAAATGGCCCTCAGCCCCTCACCCAGGCTGGCCAGGCACGCCAGCAGGTGGACATCCCGGGAGGGGTCCCAGACTGTGAGAGGATACAGACCAGGCTGAGGGACCCCCCTGAGTGCACAAATTTTTGTTCACCGGGACCCTAGTATTGTAATAACTGTGTATGGTGTCATATGCCTGCTAAACTTATCAGAGTGGTCACTTCATAAGTTACATAAATATCTAATCATAATGTTGTACACCTAAAACTAATATAATATTGTATGTCAACTGAAATAAAAAATTAATTTAAAATAAATTCAAGCAGTATTAAACACGGTAAAATCTCATTTTTTATAAACATGTCTCTATCTGGATTTACATTTGAATGAGAGAATAATGGTAAAAGTACACACTAGGTTATCTTATGGAGGTAAAGGGGAAGATTACTTAATTATTTATATATTTTTATATTCTTTTACTTGTTATATTAACCATATATTTCTTTCTAATTAAAAAATTTGACAATAAAAGTGATTTTTATTTCAATAGCAAGAAATAGCAAACATATTTTTAGGGTCTTCCATATTTTATTACTTGCTATTAAAAAATACTGTTTTATAATTGGGAAAGTTTATTTTCTGGTAATCATAGATGCATGCCTATTCAATATTTAGTATGTATTTTTATATCCATGCTGTTTTTATTAAATGCCATAATTTACAGGTTTACAATGAAGAGGGGAAAAAGCTTTTGAACAAATGCATGTTTATACTCATTAAATTCATAATACAACTCAGAGCAAAATGTACTGCCTATGAGTTCACCAAAGCTGCTCCTGTTGACTTCTAATCAATCCTGTTGATGGAAGCTAATTAAAACAGCACTAGCTTTTATGGGCCTAAGGGAATCTTCATCGATGTTCTTCTAACAAACCAGCATTTTAAGAGGGACACTCTAGACCAAACTGGATCAGTTTTTAGCAATGCCAGAAGCCAGTTCAAGTTATGGCCTTTTGTTGTAGATGGGTGATTTTCTGGGAATGTAATAAATTAATGTGATGAAGAGAGACAAATCTGGAGAAGATCTCACTCCATTTAGGCACACTCAGAAGAATAGGAAATGATAAATGGAGATATGCAACATATAGCCACTTGGAGAAATATTTGGAAAGAACATAGATTTGAAATGAAACCAAAACCTGCACTACTTAATTTGGTTTGAAACTTACTTATGGAGAGCATAATATATTTATTGACCTAGTTAGCCTACAAAACTTTTATTTAAATTTCAGATTACATTATCCACTTCTATGATGTAAGGATAAAGCAATGAAAAGATCAACCCTGTCACCAACCCAAATGCTGCCATTTTAAGAAATAGAAAGTGCACTCCTTTCTCAAGATGATTTACTGCCATCCACCTAGAAAATGTTGTGAGAAATATACAAATATGACTACAGATATGAATGGCTTCCCTGGAGTTGTGCAGTGTCCAAAGTACACAACACCCTAGCAACTGATACATAAGATAAACATAACATCAGACCACTTCAATGGTGAGTATCTAGGTCAGAGATACATATCAGGGGCTAGAAGGACACTGCCTACAAGTTCAAAATATCTAATCTAATAAAAGAGTAATATGCAAATTGGTGTTACTCTGCTATACCTAAGCCACGCCCATCAGCCAATCAGAGTAACTATATGCAAATTAACCCATCCAAGATGGCGGCTGGCAGCCACAGAGCTGGAACAAGCAGGAGACTTGCCCCGGCGATAGAGGAAGCTAAGGTCCCTGCCTGCCTAAGCCAACTGCAGCCTCTGCTCAAGGCAACAAAGTTTTAATTATAGAAGATAATTAAATCCCAGATACCTGCTTCCAGCCAGCTTGGGCTCAAGGAAGTGCTGGGAGCCTGGCTCATCAGGAGCAATCTGACCTGAGCTCCAGTTAAAGCAACAAAGTTTCAATTATAGAAGATAAATAAATTCCAGATATCTGCTTCCAGCCAGCTTCGCTGGGAGCTTGGGTGGCTGGGGCCTTGGCCAGCCTGCAAACAGCCATCAGCCACTCACCCAGGTTAGCCAGGCACCCCAGGAAGGACACCCACCTTGAAGGGGCTGTGGCCAGCCTGCAAAAGGCCATCAGCCACTCACCCAGGTTGGCCAGGCACCCCAGCGGGACCCCCACCCTGAGCTGGGACATCCTTCAGGGAAAACCAGCCAGCCCAACCCCCACCCATGCACCAGGCCTCTATCCTATATAATAAAAGGGTAATATGCAAATTGATCCTAACAGCAGAATGACTGGGAATGACTGGTCACTATGACACACACTGACCACCAGGGGGCAGATGCTCAATGCAAGAGCTGCCCCTGGTGGTAGTGCTCTCCCATAGGGGGAGCTCTGCTCAGCCACAAGCCAGGCTGCCGGCTGCCAGTACAGTGGTGGTGGTGGGAGCCTCTCCCACCTCCTCAGCAGCACTAAGGATGTCCAACTACAGCTTAGGCCTGCTCCCGGCTGGCAAGTGGACATCCCCTGAGGGCTCCTGGGCTGCCAGAGGGATGTCTGACTGCCAGCTTAGGCCTGATTGCCTGGGGAGCAGGCCTAAGCCAGCAGGTAGACATCCCCTGAGGGTTCCCAGACTGCGAGAGGGCACAGGCTGGGCTGAGGGGCCCCCGAGTGCACAAATTTTTGTGCACCAGGCCTCTATCTAGTGCTTTATTGAAGAGATGATGACTGAGCTCTGTTTACGCTAACTTTTTCAATTTTAGAATGCTTTTATCTGGATACAAAGAAAAGGTGAGTCTCGGACAGATGCAGGTCAGAGCAGTGAATGGTATTTGAAGGTAGAGGTCCTACAAGGTGGATAAATGTGGCAGGAAGATATCATTCCATTACTAGGAAGTTATTTTCTTCAGAATAAAGAAAGAGCCATTCTCTTCCTCACCCTTCTCATCTATAACAAGTCTCAACCTTTTGGTAACTATACCGTAAAGATCCCTCAAATCTACAATATTAATATCATCTTTTGGGGGAATGACTAGATATCTGGGAGAGAAAAGGAAGGCAGAGGTTCCCAGAATGGGAATTCTTGGCACCTCCACAGAAAAGAAATTGCAGCCATGCCTCAGTATCATGTGTATGAGCTCTAGTCTTAAAAGTTGACTGCGAATGAGGAAATCCATTATGTTTGCAGAAACATTTACTAAAAGCAAGAAGGGAAAGAGCAAGAGTAATCACTTAAAAAGAAATGTACAGCCTTGGCTGGTGGTACTCAGAGGTTAGAGTGTCCGCCCACAGCCGAAGGGTCTCACATTTGATTTCCCATCAAGGGCATGTACCTGGGTTGCAGGTTCGACTCCAGCCCATTAGGGGCTCATGTGGGAGACAACCAATCAATGTGTCCCTCTCATGACGACGTTTCTCTCTTTCTCCCGCTCTGTCCCTTCCTTCTATTCTCTCTGAAAATCAATGGAAAAAATATTCTCAGCTGAGGATTAACAAAACAGCAACAAAAAAGGAATGTTCACCATATAATTTTTGCCTAGCATCACCCAAATTAAACATTGTTGGGCCATTAAGCCTCTATCCAAAGCTCAGAAACTAACTAACTAAATAAATAAATAATTACATTTTCTTTAAGCTTACCCACTGAAAATAATTCTTAAAAATATGGTTTAAATCCTAATACAGAATTCATTTCTTTCTTTTATACAGCAGCACATATGCCATCAAGAAAGAGGGAAGGGAACAATTGCCTTGATTGGGCTCAACCATATGTGAAATGGCAAACACACGAACAGAATGTGTATGGTGGGTGTTTCCTTGGCTCTAGTCACTGTGGGTAAGAATCCTACCAGAAACCCAGAAAAAAATACTAGATTTGGGAAAAGAGATAGGGCTATGTTCCTACATCACCTTTCTTCAAGGTACTTAAAGTGTTAGATTGAAAACAGAGAATGATTTGGTGAAATATCATTTGTATCAATTTTTCAGGTGCTAGAAATAAAATAATAATAAAAAACACAGTTTATTCACAGAGTGAAGCACTAATAGAAATGTGTCACCCTCCCAACAAAAACTCTCAAATCCCACCACCCCCTGTCTGGTCACTATTTTAATATTTTTAGTATTTTATTAAAATAGTAATAATTTTTATTATTTTAACGAGAGTTTTAAACAGTGGTACAGAATTGAGTTTCCAGGAAAATATGTGGTCTGGTGTATTTTATAATTAACAAGTAAATATTTACTCACCTTTTCCTTTCGTGAGCTAGGTAAACATTTCCATCTATTTTTCTAAACTCTTGTCCATTTTTTGGGTGATCGTCAGCAATGGTATATATCAAGCCATAAATGTACAGATACCCAAAATATTAAGGAAGTCATAGCCCCAAGATCCTGTAGAGTTATTTTAATAAGCAGATTCCAGCCATAATTTTTTTTATTTTAAAACCTCATATAATTCCAGGGATTATGCTACAAAACTTCTATCTGAGTGGTGGACTATGTTCCTACATCACCTTTCTTCAAGGTAACTCAAAGTGTTGGAAATAGAGACTGACTAATGCTTTCACATCTTCGCTGGAAGTGGAGAGACACTGCCCTACTAGGGGCACAAATGCAACCAAGACCTCAACTCTGGCCTAACAAGAGGCTTACCTAAATACAAAGTGAATCCTTACCCAGAGCGTAAGTTGTATAACACTGTGTCTAAGTGTCTTACTTCAAATCATCTAAGAGTGATCCAGTCTAGAGCCATCTAGAAAACATCAGAGGATCCTCCCTTCCCGATCTGGTTACGGTCTGTAAACGTTAGTGGCTAGAACTTCCCCAAGCCTGTTTTATCTCCTTTATGCGGGAGAAGAAATACATCAAGGACTTACATGTACATATGCATAACCCATGGACACAGAAACTAGTGTGGTGAAGGCCTAGGGAGGAGGCAGGCAGAGGGGGTTAATGGCGGGGAGGGGAGTATCTGTAATACTTGCAACAACAAAGACAATAAAAAGAAAAGACAAAACATCAAGGGATCTAAATCCTTCCCTGGGTATCGGGATGCCAGATGGATCCAATCTTTTGTGACCGTCCAGCTAACTCTGAATGTACCAAGAATATACCTCCTAGGCCCCAGGCCTCAAGAGTAACTACGGTGACAAGCAGAGCAAGGGAGGAGCAGCAGGTGCATTTCAGCTTGGGGTTGGAAGAGAGCACACCGGGATCACTCTAACTTCAGATAGATTCTGTTCGAGGAGTCTTATGAACATCTCGCAATGCTTCTTCCACTGAGATGTTAAAAAAAAAAAAAAACAGATTTATACAAGATTTATTTCCAGGCTTCTCTCTGATCAACTAAAGGAGTAAAATAAAGCATTCCCAGAGGACATCTATACATCATCTAGGGTTGCTATCCCCCATTATAACGGCACCAAATTATAACCAGAAGCTGGCATCCTGGGTTTTGTTTTTGTTGTTGTTTTTAATGGGCAGATTCAGGCCATGGAAACTCCAGTGAAATAAAGAGCCCAGCACTGAGTGTGGGGTGTTGAGACATTGATCCTAACTTAAAAGCTTTAATTAATTGTCCTACATCAGGCTACCAATAGATCTATTCTTTTGCTCTTAGCACCACTACCTTTATAAAAAATACATGGACAGAAAATGTGAAGGAATAAAAGAGAATGATGAATGTACTCACATTTAAAGACTGAAAGGAGACACGAGGAACCTTTTCAAATGCCACATGGGAGAACTTAGTGTTTCTCATTCAAAAGTTGCTTATCATATTTCCTGCCCATTTGCTTGACTCTGTTTATTATCTCAGTTTTTTCTGAACTTTAACACAATTTGGGATAAAGACAAAAACAAGCTCTTGGATGATTGGTTCATTGCTAATCATTGCATTCCAATTTTTTGAAATGTATATAACAACACAGTCTCACACTACAAACTGAAGTTTTTGAAAAAAAGATACATTTCTTTTTTTTACAGCAGTTTTAGGTTCACATCAAAATGGAGTGATGAGTACAGAGGGCTGCTATATACCCCTGACCTCACATATGCACAGCCTCCCCCATTTAATAATTGTCCATTCCCCTACTGTAGAACATCTTAGTTGTGTCCAAGTTTGGGTAATTATGAATAAAGCTTCTATAATAAGGTGACCAGACTTTAACATTGGTAAAGCAGGACACCATTGACCTGGAGGGGGGGTTCTTTTTTTTATTATTATTACTTAAAATATTACAAAGAGTAGTACATATGTCTCTTTCCAAAAATCGGGACTTTTTTAAAACGCGCGGGACAAATTGTTAAAAATCGGGACTATCCTGCCAAAAGCGGGATGTCTGGTCACCTTATTCTATAAGCATCCACATGCAGGATTTTGTATGGATTAAGTTTTCAACTCTGTTGCGTAAGTATCAGGAAGCACAACTGCTAGATCATGGTGTAAGAATATGTCAATTTTTTTAAGAAACAGCCAAATTGTCTTCTAAAATGACTGTACTTTTCTGCATGAAAGTTCCTGTTGCCCACATCCTCACCAGCATTTGGTATTATAATCACAACAGAGTGGTACATTTGTTGTAACAATGAATCTACAGTGATACATCATGATCACCCACAGCCCATAGTCTAAATTAGAGTTCACTCTTGTGGTTGTACATACTAAGGATTTGGACAAAAGTATAATAACGTGTACCCACAATAATATCATACAGAATAATTTAACTGCCCTAAAAATCTGTGCTCCACCTATTCATCTCCTCCCTTCGACCACACCCTGGGCAACCCCTGACCTTTTTATTGTCTTCACTAGAGGCCCAGTGCACAAAAATTTGTGCACTCAGGTGGGGAGGGTCCCTCAGCCCAGCCTGTGCCCTCTCACAATCTGGGACTGCTTGGGAGATGTCCGCTTGCTGGCATCCCTGGGGCATCAGGCCTAAGCTGGCAGTCAGACATCCTCTGGCAGCCCAGGGGCCCTCAGGGGATGTCCACCTGCCAGCGGGAAGCAGGCCTAAGCTGCAGTTGGACATCCTTAGCGCTGCTGAGAAGGCAGGAGAGGCTCCCACCACCACCGCTGGGTCAATTTGCATATTACCCTTTTATTAGTATACTAGGGTCCCAGTGCACGAAATTCGTGCATGGGGGGCAGGGGTGGGGGGGAGCAGTTCCTCAGCCCAACCTGCACCCTCTCCAATATGGAGTTCTTGGGGACTCTCACAATCCAGGACCTCTGGTTCTTAACCACTAACCTGCCTGCCTACCCTTCCCACTCTGCCTGCCTGCCTACCTGATCCCCCTAACTGCCCTCCCCTGCTGGCCTGGTCACCCCTATTAACTTTCTTTTTTAACCTTATCCCCTTCACGCACAATTGTATTTGACTTCCTTATTGGCTTCTTCCTCTCACACAATTTTTCTCCTTTATGTAACACTTTTCCTACTGACTCATCATTTATAAACTTTTCTTTCCTCCTTATTTCCTATTTCTGTTCCATCTTCATTCTTCCCATTTTTCTACTACCCTCCTTCCCTTCCCACATTCCTTCTTTCCTTTATCTTTACCCCTGCCCACCCTCCCCTTTTCCTTCCTTCCCACTTTAATTTTTTTCTTCACTTCCTCACTCTGACCTGCTTTGCTCCCTCCCCCATTCCTTCCTTCTTCTCATTCTCCTTTTAAGCTCTACCAGCTCCCCCTTTATAACTGTTCTTCACTCCCTCTTTTTCTCTCATCCTACCTTTGCCATACATTCTCTCTACTTACTTCCACTGTTTTAATACCTATCTATCTACCTGCCTAATTATTCACTATCATTTATCTTTTTTTC
>PVJC01002917.1:0-74702 GCA_004026665.1 Murina feae
AAAAGAAAGCCATCCTTATACTTGAGGTTATAAAAAAATTCTTCCATCAAAGCTTCCACTTATCCATTCATTTCCATATCAGTCAAACAGGGATTAAAAACAGCCCTACCTGTCCCCCAGGGTTACTGTGAGTACCAAATAAGAAATGATATGGAAGGGCTTTTAAAATATAAAGCAATATATACACAAAAGGAATGTTGTAGTCATCACTATTAATTGTATCAGATTCTGGCACCAACTAGCTGAGTTGTTTTTGCTTTCCTTTTGCAGAGCAGAGATTGAAGGGCAGAATTATTCACTGAGCCGGCCAAGGATACTTTAGTTGGTAGCAATATGGAGAATGTCACAAAAGATGTCAACTCTTATTAGTCATCTTAGAAGTGTTTCATACTTGACCAGAAAAATAAAATTGCCTTAAACCGAAAACTATTCTGGTCACTCTTCCTTCAAGTAGCGTCTTTTTTTTCTTCTCTTTCTGCCAAGAAGAGAAACCAGTTCTGTGAGTTTTGTGTTATTCAGCTGTAGTTGTAATTTAAACCACATCAGTGGCCATTTGTGACACAATTTTCTTGTATTTTTAACCCCAAATTCTTTTTCTTAAAATATTTTTTATTGATTTTAGAGAGAGAGAAAGAGAGAAGAAAGGAGAGGGAGAGAGAGAGAAACATTGATGTAAGAGCAGAACATCAATCAGCTGCCTCCTGACCACCCCCTACTGGGGATTGAGCCCACAACCTGGGCATGTGCCCTGACCAGAAATCGAGCCAGCAACTTTTTGGTGCACAGGACAATGCCCAACCAACTGAGCCACACCGGCCTGGGCCCCAATTTTTTTTTAAGTAGCAAGCTTTAGGTTGAACACTATTGGTTGAAAAAAAAATCAGTATTTGACAGCAATTATTCGTATGATAATGGCTGTGAGATAGAATCGTGTACTGGTTAAGTCCTTGGACCCTGATGTTGGTCAGACTTGGGCTTGAATATGATTCAATTGGTAATTCTTTGCGTGTGATCTTGGGCAGATTGCTTTGTGCCTCTGTTTCACCACATGTAAAGCAAGGATGATTTCAGCACCTGACTATTGTGTTGCAGCAGAAGTCAGTGATACAACCTATATAGAGTACTTGGTCCAGTGCCTGTATGGAATGAGGGCTTGGTAAATACTAGCTATTAGTATAATTCAGGAATATCTAAGAAAATTCATAAGATGAGCCCAAGGGAAATGGAATATACCCTTCTAGCAGGTATTCCCATTCTGTGGGGTTGGCACAGATCAATGGTAGAGCCCTTTTCTTGAGGCAGACCACATTTATTTGGGGGAGGAATCTGTTTTCTGTTACTATCACATGGGGGGGAGGGTGTGAACATCAGGAATAGCAATTGGTTCTCATATAGTAAGGAAGAAGTGGCCACGAGAAGGGGTGTGTCACAGAAGGGCAGCTGGGAGACTGGGGTGACCTGCGGGAAGGACTGGAAGGAAAAGGGTGAGGACATTGTGCCAGGGGGCCTGCCCAGGACACATCACCTGTTCTTGGAGACAGAAGCTTCTGGATGGTGTGATTCACTGTGTGTGGTGATATATTTGCCAGGGCATAGCCCTTTTCTTCTTTCCCTGTATTTTTTTTTTTTTTCTTTCCTCTCTTCCTGCTTTTAACCTGTGTGTCTGGGGTCCCAACTCTTGTCCTAGGTCCAGCATGGTTGAACCTAAAAAATAAAAATCACATCTGTGTGATTTCCGCTATATGCCAGGCACTTTAAATCCCCAGTCGCATTAGATCCTGTGCAATGAGTGAGATCATCTTGTAGATGAGAAAACCGAGGCTCAGAGAAGCTGGTAAGCGGCAGAGCCAGAATTTAAATCACCATCTGTCTTATACCAAAATCCAGCTTCTCCTGCCATTTAGCACATAGCTCTGTACCATACTTTGCTTCAAATTCATATGGGATTTTGTGAGTTCCTGTGGCTCAGTGCCCTACATATGGATCTCCCAGAAATATTTATGGCTTTGAAATGTTAGTAGTGGATTTAAAATTTTAGTAATGAAGACAATAGCTGACATTCATTTGTTCCTGTCTCAAATGGGCAACAAGCAGGTTAAGTCACTTGCTTTCTTTCTCAGAGCTAGTCAGCGGCAGAGCCAGGCAGGGGATCCCATCTGTCACATGCCAAGGTGTGCAGTGTTGATCCCCATTTTTCTCTGAAAGTCTAGGCTTGAGGCAGGGATGCTAATCTCTGAGCACATCGTTCTCAGGTGGCATGTGTGGTATTCTCTTTTTTAAACTAGTCCAAAGGGGAGCCGAAGATGGCCTGAGGATGTCCATGGGAAGAGTGAGGCAGAGGGGTGATGGCAATGTCTATGGGCCAGCTGTGATTTATGAACTTTGCAAACTCCTGTATCTGGGCACGAAGCTGGAATAAGCCCTGTGATTCACCAGCTGGACTTTTCCATGTGCATCCCAATCTGTAGACCTGAGCTCATACTGGTTGCTCCAAAAGAATGTCCTGCTGCCCACACTCCCCTTGCCATGCCTACCTGGGGAGACCCATTACAGCTCCAACCTCTCAAGGAAGCTTCCATGGATTGGCATGGGTAATCTATTCATTTCTGAACTTGAGTCAAGTAATTAATTATACATTCAAAAAAGGAAAATGGAAGACTATTTTGAGAAATTTGTGAAAATACCATACTTGGGATAATACATGTTAATGATAATCTTAGCATGTGAAATTCCAGTGGTTAGTGACACTATATAGTTCTTGATTTTATTTTTCATTCTTATTACCTTAAAGGCACATGAAATGGGTTTCAACTCTGTAGTAGAACTAGTGGCCAAGTGCACAAAATTTGTGCACTCAGGAGTGGGGAGATCCCTCAGCTCAGCCTGTTCCCTCTCACAGTCCGGGAGCTCTCAGAAGATGTTTGACTGATGGCTTAGGCCCCCTCCCCAGGGAGGGGGCCTAAGCCAGCAGTTGGAAATCCTTAGCACTGCTGCAGAGGTGGGAGAGGCTCCTGCCACCACTGCTGTGCTTGCCAGCCATGAGCCTGGCTTCTGGCTGAGTGGTGCTCCCCCTGTGGGACCTCACAGACTCTCCTGCATTGAGAGTCTGCCCCCTGGTGGTCAGTGAGCATCATAGGGACCGGTTGTTCCGCTGTTCAGTCAATTTTCATATTAGCCTTTTATTATATAGGATGTTTTGAGCATTTGCATGGGCAGAATCTGATCTGGTGTCTGACAGCCTAGGTTTGAATGCTGGTGACCTTGGGTAAGTCGCTTCTCATATCTGTTCTTCTGTTCCTTCATCTGTGAAAGAGGGATACTTATATACTATGTTGTTAGGCTCTTGGGGGGATATCATAGGGTCATAATAATTATTGTCATTTATTGAGTGCTTCTTACTACTATATGCTCAGCACTGTGCTAAGCTTGGCTTTACATTCTTATTTGATCTTCCCAAGAGCTCCTTCATTCCTGAAATCCCCTACCCTGCAATATTTTCTCCTCTGTAGCACTTACCGCCTTCTACCATATTATATAATTTACTCACTTTGTTTATTTTTCATCTGCCCCTCCCAGGGTCTCTTGCCTTGTACAATTCCACAGGCACGTTCACAGTGCATTCTGAGTTCTGCTCTGAGAATATTAATGTAGTGACTTCCTGGAGTTGTGTGAGGTAGAGACCTTGGAGCTTTAGGAAGGCAGGGATTTTCCTGCTTGTTTTGATCACTGCTGTACCCCTGTGCCCAGAACAATGCCTGACCTACAGTAAGCTTTCAATAAATATTTGTTGAATGAAAAAGCCCCCAAAGAGAGCCCATTTAATTGGTGAGAAAACTAAGGCTCAATGAGTAATTATCTTGCCTAAAGCCCAGCGAGAGACAAAGGCAGCTGGGTGAGGCATGCTTGCCCTCAAAGGGTTTGCAGAGCTGCATGTCTGAAATGTCTGGCGTTGCCCCTGCTACCTCACAATTGCTCAAAAAATATTAATGAACATGCCTACACGGGTCAGCCCCTCAACTCTGCTAGACAAATCCCACAGAGTAACAAATTGTCACAGAGCTGTTGCTTTAAGAAATTGGGTAAATTGCACACTACAAAGAAAAGATAGACCTTTCAGAAATTTTGAAAGAAAATTCCCTAATCCCACGGCTAATGGTAGGAGTTTGCAGGGGCCTCTCTGGCTTTCCTAGCCTGATGCTTTTTCCTGCTGCCTTCCCTTTTGTGAGACTGTCTCTTCCCCTTTCTGCTTGCAGTGAGTTCTGCTCTCCTGTAGGCTACAATGTGTCAGTTGTTTTAAAATCCGGGAGGTGGAGCTTAGTGACGAGGGTGAGGTTGGTGGGGGAGTGCTCAGCCAGCCCTGCAGGGCGAGCAGTCCTGCTCCGGGTTCACCCGAGCTTAAGCCTTGCAGCAGAACTTCCTTCTCGCGCTTCTGGCTTTGATCCTCACTGTACATCAGACCAGAGGCGCTGAAGGGAGGGAGGATGCGAGATGACTGGCCCTCTGGCAACCTGACCATCTCCGTAGCAGAGCCTTGGAAAGACAGCCAGAGACTGAAGGCAGCACCAAGGAGGCGCCGCACCTCTTGTGGATGTGTGTCTGTGTGTGTGTGAGTGTGTGAGTGGGTGAGCGGGTGTGAGTGAGGGTGTGTATGTGTGCATTTTGACTGTGCGTGTCTGGATGAGTGTGCGAGTGCATGCATGAGTGTGTGTGTGTGTGTGTGCTCTTGGTTTTTATTTTTTGGAAGAAAAATCTTGAAAATCTGGGGCAGGTTACTGTGCTCCTAGGGTGGTGGTTCATCTTTTGCAAGAGGAGCTGACCAGACCAAGCTACTAGAGACATTTTTCGGCGAGTAAAGATTATTTTCCTTCCAGGAG
Source organism: Murina feae (assembly GCA_004026665.1). Taxonomy (NCBI): domain Eukaryota; kingdom Metazoa; phylum Chordata; class Mammalia; order Chiroptera; family Vespertilionidae; genus Murina; species Murina feae. Next base: position 4,875 of record PVJC01002917.1, read on the forward strand.
AGGGATTTTTGCCCCCCGCCCCCTGGCTCTGCAGCTGAGTGAAAGAGATTAGCCCCTAAACCTGTGAAATCGACCAGAGCCGTGTGAAAGAGAGAATAAGGGAAGAAAAGGAGATATAAATTAAATAGCCTGTCAGTGCCTTTGGCCACGTTGGAAGATGTCATCTCAAACTAAGTTCAAGAAAGACAAAGAGATCATTGCTGAATATGAAGCCCAAATAAAAGGTGAGCTGTGGGCCGGGGACTCATGCCTCCCCTCCCCTTTCTTATTCCCTTGCTTTGGCTTTTCCCCCTTTTCCTCCCTGCCATGATGAAATGTTGTTATGCATCAATAATCTTATTGTGAGGAGAAACAGTGGCAGCTGTACAAGTCCAGACTGGTTTCAACTGCAGAGAGCGCTGGTGCTGGGTGTATGGATTATGAAGTGGTAGCGATCACTGCATTGCAGGTGTGCGAGGAGGATCCGACCCCGGATTTAGGAGTGTCTCAGGTACTCCATCATCCTGGCCGTGACATGTCACTCTAAGGCCTCCTGAAAGTCCCTTAAAATGGTGTCTATTTGTTACGGTCTCCTACGTTTTTTCTTTCTCCTTTATGTTGTTGTTGCTTTGCCTCTGCGCCTTTCTCTGGGCTGAAATTCACATGCATGTGCACAGGGAAGTAGCACAGGGAGGCTGCACTGCTTTGTCAGTCTCTTGGTTGGCCTGGGTTACCATGGATTAACTGTTATGGGGCATATTGATCCAAACTAATGCAGGCATTTAGGTATAAGGAGGGAGCTTGGTGCAGAAAACATATTCTCTTGCAGTATGCAGCCCCAATCGCCTTCCATGCACTAGCATTTAGGATCATCAGCTTTCATTCAAAGCCAACTGCTCAGTGCGCTGTGTTGGCTGGTAGGTGCTGCCTGGCTTCCATGGTGCCAGGGGAAGCCAGCCAGGAAGGAGGGTGAGATGACCTCTGGCTGCGTGTTCCAGCTTTGGTGCACACCCCTCTCAGAAGCCCCTCCCTACACCCACAATAGCGAGGCGAAAAGGACACTGGACACAATCGCATAGACAAATGCAGGCAGAACCCTCATACAGGCCAGGCTTCTCCCACCCTCATGAGTTCTAGGCTTAGCTTTGGCAAGGCAAACCTAAAAGCACCATTCTTCATACTCACCCTTTCTCTGAGGATGTACCCTTAGGGAAGCTGGGGCCTGTCCCTCTGAGCATCTGCTTTCTTTCTGGTCACAGTTCTCCTTGCTGCGAATGGGTGGTCTCTCTTAGAAAGAGTAAAGACAGGATACATCTTCAGTGGATGTTGGTGCCTCCCTCCCCTTGAGGTGAGGAGTAGACTGTTGGGCAAGTTGGTTATTTGGGGCTCAGCCTATCTGTGGTTGCCACACCTGCTTCTAGGTGCTGCTGCAGCTCAAGACTCAGTGACCCAGAAAGGTGGTTGCCTCCCCAGGAACGGCCAAAGGCCGGGCAGTCACAGCTGCTGTACACGCTTCAGATGCTTAGAAAACTTTGGGAGGGGAGCAGCCATCAGGGGAGAGAGAGCCTTAGTTTTTTTCCAGTCTCGCCAACAGTTTTGTGCCTTTTAGTTCTGGTCGGACCTCGCATGCTAATCGCCTCCGGGTAGACCCCAGGATGAAGTAAGCAGAAAACCCTCTGCTCTCCTCCCTTTTAGTGTTCAATTTCAGTGTAGGAAACAGTGACTTAGGATGTCTCAGCCTTGCTGAGAATTTAGAAACAAGCCCTTGTCAGGGATTTGAATTTACCTGACTGCTCACTATAAAAGCCCAGTTAGGGAGTTTATATTTTCTAAGACTAAATTGTGTGATTAAAAATAAATAAATAAACGGCAGTTCCCTTGAAAAAAGCCATAATGGAGAAGGGGATGCTGAGTTTGGGGCAGGTTGGTAGGATATGTACTGATAACTTTGAAGGACTGTTACCACTGGGCCAGTGAACTTTACTGGAAGACCTATTAAACATTTACGGCTCTGGCTGATTCTTCTACTTTTTTACATTTCACTTTTATTTTAAAAACTAATTTGCAAGTACAAGGTAAAGCATTTCAGCAGGAAATGTGCCCAAATGATCCTGTCCCTTCCAGACTCTAAACGCCTCTGCATTCTAGTTACAAGAGTTTAAATTTACTCCTGTAGTGTTGACACCCACAACCATGAAGGTCAGGATGTTGCTGTGCCCCAAACCATCTGGAATCTTTTCTTTCAAACTCTTTGTTCATCATCATTATTGTCGTGTGTACAGGGCTCTACAGTTCCTGTGGCTCACTCGCAGATATCACTGCGCTTGGTCCACACGAGGTGCAGAAAGGGTTCACGTGAACTCAGTGTTGGTGATGATGGCACTGAAGCTTCATAATGTTAAGTGACTAGCCCAAGGTCACAAGCCTGAAATGTGAAGGCAGCAGGTTTTCTGCCAGGCCCAGTACTCCCTGATACATTGTTTGCCTGCAGCTGCCCTTGGAAGGATTGATGGCAGTAGCAGATGGCAGTTTTGTGGTGGGGATGGCTGCCTCTTCGTGGCATTCCATTGTTTTCCCTCCTACTTTGATCCCTTGCCTTTGTTGCTCGCCTCTGAAGAATGTTTGACCAATCACCAAAAATAATGCCTGATGCCAGTTATCTTTCTCCCTGGGCAGCATTTGACCAGTTTGTTGCAAACGCACCACCTAGTTAGACGGATTTTGTCCTCCGCGACTTCTGTGAGGGGAACTTTTGATTTTTAAAAAATGATATGAGTTCTTTCTAGAGACTCTATTGACCCAACAAAGGAAATGTTTTAAAGCAATCTTTCTTCCTGTTGTAAAAAATTTCAGACTCATGCCTTTTCTTGCTTCATCAGATACTTGAATTTCTTTCGTTAAGTACCTGCAGTGCAGTAGTATACCATATGCTTGTTCATTTCCAGTGATGGGGAACTCACCACTTCCAAAGCCCACATACTCTTATCTTTGGACAGCTTTGGCTGTTGTAAGTGGTTTTATGTTGGGTTAAATAAGTCTCTCATCCACTTATTGGTTCTATAGTATCTGCCCCTTGGGACTTCACAGAACAAGACAGATGCTTCTTCTCTATGACTGCCCATTGGATGTTTGGAGACTCTGATCATAGCCTCTAGACTATGATTATCTCCATTTGTTGATTTACAATAATTCTCTGCTGCTTATCTTCACTCTCCTTTGACTCTACTACCTCCTGGGTTGCAAACTCCAGTGCATTTGGGTGCTAGGCATGTAGAATAAATGAGTGATGATGGCCAAGTAAGATGATTTGTGACAGGTGTCCCACCACATCATCAAAGGCAATATAAGAAGGGGTGGTAGTGGTTATGGTGAGCCTGAGGGCACATGTCCAGTACAAATGGGCAATCACTACCTGGATTCAACCAGTTGACCATTTAGGAATGGAGGCCCAGCCAGATCTTCTCATTTTTCAACAGATGCCAGAAATCTGGATGAGAGCTTTACACTTTTAAAGAGGTTTTGCCAAATAGACCTCTAAAAGATGATACTATGAAAAGCCTTCTTTAAGAGTGGTACTAAGTTCTAAATGAGATCCTCTAGATGTGGTCAGAGAAAGAAAACAACTACCACCTCTCTTACGCTGTATGTAATGCTTTTATTAACATAGCCCAAGGGTTCCATTAGCCTTTTCACTGCCCAACCCCTCATTGCAAACATATATATTTATATCTGCTCTATTTCTTCAAGCCACTAGCTAGGATCCTTGTCAGAGAAAAGGAAAATGAAATGAATTTAATATGATTTGTTCTTGGTGACCCTGTGCTGGTTCCAAATACATTGCTTCCTGACTGGTGTGCTCACAAATGTCCCTTTACAAATCTGTTCAAGAATCTTGCCTGAGAGTGACGTCATATTCTCTAGTCAGGAGCTGGCAAGTTATAACTTGTTCCCCTTTTGAAGTTAGAACAACATTTGCCCATCTACGGCTTTTAGGCACCTATCCTATTTTTCATAATTCTCTCAAAGACCACTGATAGTGTTTGGTAATCTTATTTGCAGGCATTCTCAGTATCTTGGGCTCTAATTCATCTTGCTGTCAGACATAATGGTCTGTTCTACATTTATTCAGAGTTCCCATTTCCATTTCAACCTAATGGAAAATTGAAATGGAAATGCAGTGATTGACTGTAGTGTTTTATTTTTTATTACATGCCTCTCATCATTTTAGTCTATCTTAATAGCAAAAGTCTATAATTTTTGGGAAGAAAAGCAAGTATTGAAGAAGATCACAGAGAATGTATTCGTTTATGCATTCATTCAGTACTACTTTGTTCTTAGGCTTGTGCTGGGTGTTTTGAGAGATGCAAAGTATATGGTATATTCTTGGCTTTCTAACAGTTTTCTTGGAATATGGTAAAAAGAATCAGTGAAGAAAACAACAACACACAAAACACAAAATTTCCAAATGAGGGCCAGAAGAGTTCAGTCTTAAAGAGATTGTGCCGTAGAGTGATTGGACAACCGTCTTCAGAACCCTGATTGCCTTCAACAGAATTCAATGAGGAATGCAGGCTGAGTTGGGGAAGCAATGAGGAGTCCTGGGGATGGTGGCTGATTAGGGTGCCACCTAGAAGAGGCAGACATTGTGCAGCTTCCATTTGTCATCGCCATGAAATGTGAGCTCAGAGTGGTCAGTTCTGTCAGTGTTTCAAGGGAATCTGGATTTTAAAACAAAATTGCCTGATTTTTATTTTTAAAATTTCTTAAAATTATTGAGTTGTAAGTATTCTCTATATATTCCACATATAAGTCCCTTATCAGATATATGATTTGAAAATATTTTCTTCCATTCGGTGGGTTGCCTTTTCACTTTTTTGGGGTGTCCTTAGTAGCACAAAAGTTTTTAATTTTTATGAAGTTCAGAGTATCCATATTTCTATTTTCCCTCATGTTTTTGGTGTCATATCTAAAAATTCGTTGCCAAATCTAAGGCCATAAAGACAATCTCTTGATTTTTAAATGGCAACTCAGATTTAAAAAACTCTCTAGTGTCTAAAAAAACCTGACAGTAGGACAGTTTCAGCTCCTGGCCCACCAGTTTGCAATTTCTGGCCTACAAGGTGAAGTCCATAAAAAGTCTTGGTGATGGGCCTTCAGCCAATTTTCCTGTTTTATCTTCAGTTGTTTTCTCTATAAATAGGCCTGTCTGCTCTTTCAACCACATCCCTTGTTTCTGGATTCTGCATACCCTTTTCTACCTCCAATTCTTTCTCCATTTTCTACTCTCATCCCTCCTCTTTTTGTCTCACCAACTCCTAACCATCCTTCAGTGCCAGCTCAAATGATACCCTCTTCTATGATGCCTTCCTAACTCTCCTAGGCAGAATTAGTGGTTTCCTCACATCTGCCCTTCTATTCTGAGCCTTATTATCCTTAATTACAATTTTATGTTTAGTCCTTTGGCTCTGAACTCTTTTTTAAAAAAATATATATTTTATTGATTTTTTACAGAGAGGAAGGGAGAGGGATAGAGAGTTAGAAACATCGATCAGCTGCCTCCTGCACACCCCCTACTGGGGATGTGCCCATAACCAAGGTACATGCCCTTGACTGGAATCGAACCTGGGACCCTTCAGTCTGCAGGCTGACGCTCTATCCACTGAGCCAAACCAGTTTGGGTGGCTCTGAACTCTTGAGGGCAGAAACTCTTATGGTCATCTTTGTTTCCCCAATGTGCTTGGCACACGATTGGTTGAGGGAGTGGCTGATAAGTTACTAATAAGTTTTACTCTTATAACTCATGGCTCAAGCAGTTATTTTCTTTGACATTTGTCTTAGCTCAGGCTGCTATAACAAAATATCATGGACTAAGTGGTTTAAACAATAGACATTTATTTATCACAATTCTGGAGTTTGAGAAGTCTAAAATTAAGGTGCCAGCATATACAATTTCTGGTAAGAGCCTACTTCCTGGCTTATAGATGGTTGCCTTTTTGCTGTGTTCTCAAATGGTCTTTCCTTAGTGTGTGATGAGAGTGAGCTCTCTGTCTTTCTCTTCTTAAAAGGGCACTAATCCCAAACAGGAGGGCACCACCCTCATTACCTCATCTAATCCTAATCACCTCCTAAGGCCACACCCACCACAAAATACCATCATATTGGGGGTTAGGCCTTTGACATTTGAATTTGTGTGTGGGTAACACAAACATTTAGACCATGATAACACCCCTACTTTCTGTCCCATTGAAAGCAGGGGTTTTATTGGCTTGCTGAATTTCCTTCTTTGTCTCTGATAAGGGAGACATTTATTAGTAGGGATTTGGTGAAGGCTGATATGTTGAAAGCCAAGGCGATGTTTGATGAAGTGATGTTTGTCACAGTCTGAGTGGGGTGTGGCTGTAGAGCACTGTACTTCAGGCGCCTCCCAGTCCGGGGAATCAGTAGATGTGGGGGTCTCTATTGGCCATTTCTGGAGTTTTCACAACAAACATTTTTTTGTTAGGGATGACCTTTCCTTAGCAGAAACCTCTATCATTCATTCATTCATTCACCCATTCATTTAGTGACTGTTATAAGCCATGCTTCAGGCTATACAGCTTTATTTAGCAGTGGGAGCTAATTAAATTTTATTTAGCTTTAGGCCTCAGTCATTTGGTCAGTACCTAATTTTGTGATCCCAATAATTCTGAGAGATAGTCATTATTAGTCCCATTTTATAGATTAAAGGCTAAAGTTCAGGGAAACAAAGTAAATTGCATATGATTACATATCAGATAGTGGCGGAGCTAGGGTTAAACCTGTCTTCCTGACTTCTGGTTGTGTAGGGAGGCAAGACACACACCAAGGCAACATGGCTCTGAAACCCAAAGGTTTCTTCTTTGGAGGGGGCAGTCTGGGATAGGTCTTAATCTTTGACTTCCTACCCTCCATAACACTTCCACGCACCTTCTCATCCAACTTCCCTTAGTCCCCACTTGATGTCCCCTAGCTGTGTCAAGTCCCTTTACTCCCACCACAGGGCGTCATCTTTGGGAAACTAGCTGACTGGAAACACTCTTACAGACTTGACAGAGCCTACATATACTACAAATACTTGACAGAGGTCATGTATTTTCTTTTTTTAAATATATTTTATTGATTTTTCACAGAGAGGAAGAGAGAGGGGTAGAGAGTTAGAAACATTGATGAGAGAGAAACATCGATCAGCTGCCTCCTGCACACTCCCCACTGGGGATGTGCCCGCAACCATGATACATGCCCTTGACCGGAATCGAACCCGGGACCCCTGAGTCTGCAGGCCGATGCTTTATCCATTGAGCCAAACTGGTCAGGGCTCATGTATTTTCTTATACATGCATAAGCTCTACCTTCATCAACCTGGAAATACAGGAACAGAAATCTTATATGTCTTCTGGTCCAAGTCTCCTACTTTTTTCCTCCCAGTTGTGTAAACTGATGTTCAGAGAAGGATTCTGGCTAGCAGACACTTCTAGACCATATTTCCAGAAGGGCAAAAGCTTCATCTGCTTGATTTATTGCTATAGCCTGGTTCTTGGGATCTAATTGGTGATCAATAAATGTATGGCGTTGAATTGCTCTGGCGGGTGGGGCAAGCGCTGGCAGTGGTTTCACTTGTAAATGCTTCATTCCTAATGACTTGTTGATGTTTGTAAAATATCTTGGCTGTCAAGGAGAGGTTGCCTGGGAGGCAGAGCTGAGTAGTGCCTTGGAAAACAGAATGAGGCAAGTATATAACAGGTTAAGGACTGGAGAGATCAGGAGAAGAGGTTAGGCCGGTTCAGAAACTGGCCCTTTCATTGTAAGTGCCAAGAAGATGACAGGGGTTGACCTCCTAAAAATGCTGAATTTCAGAACCTCTGGCCTAACACAGGACGCAGAAAGCTGTGTCCTGGGCTCCATCGCACTTGTACATGCGTCATTCCTGATGGCTTGTTGCTATTTCTGAAATATCCTAGCTGGCCAGGAATGGGATTTTGGCTCTTTTCTCTTAATTTGTTTAATTATTAGGCCAATTTGTGTTCGGAGTAGGGTTTCTTTAAGTGTATTCCATGGGAGTGGAGATGTTGGGTGGAATAAATTTGTGGTCAAATAGGTTTTGGAAGTTTTAGCATAAACTGAATGAAATCAGTTTGTTTCCCCGCAGGACTTCCGAGAACCTTGAATGTGTTAGGTGGTGGGAATCTCCAAAAGGAGTCAGGGCTTTCCTCAAACTTATTTCACCTCTAGATCCTTTGCATGGAACATCATTCACTACTCTGTTCTTGAGATTACATTTTGGAAATGTAATGGTTTGTGGATTTTCCAGATTCTTTTTCTTTTTTTGGGTCTTTTGCCCATTTCCCTGATTTTCATACTTCTTTCAGAGGGCAGTTTGAGGAAGGGAAGCGGTAAGACAAAAACACATCCAGCTCAGCTAAGCGATATCAGTGTGCTGTTTTGAGGTCACTTAGAAAATGTTGGTTTTGACATTTCCAATTACAGAGTGCTCAACCATTGGATTTAAATGGTAATTTGGTGACAGCTCACCCCTGATCAATATGCATAGTGTGTACACACGTGTCCATCTCTGCATGACAGTAAGGGGGTGCACGAGGCTGCCGACGGTGTTCAAAGTGCCTTGAATGGGCTTAGGCACTGCCCCTGGGCTTGCACAGTTAGTGCCAGGTGATCATGGTGCAGATGAACACACAGAAGCCCATGGCCCATTGCATGCTGGAGTGAACAGATCTCAGCCAAAAATCCAGGTGCATGAGAAATGTGCTTTTCTTTATATTTTGTAACTTAATTTTATTTCACATCTCTATTCTGTTGGAGATGGCAGCAATAAACCTAAGTCACTTTGGGGTTTCCTCTCTCATTTCCTCCAGTGTTGTATCCTACATCCAGGTTGAAACAGGCAGCACTAAGGCCATTTGCTTGTTTTGGCATTACTGGTCTCTTCTCCTTCTTACTGGGTATTCAGAGGTCAGTCTGTGACAATGATCCTCCTTTTTCAAATTCCGAGGCTCCTTTGCATGCCCCCTCTTCATTTCCTTCCGTGTGATTTGCAGGCATCAGGGGTTATCCTGGGGCCCACATGGCATGATGGTGAGGGACTGGACATTTGTCTCAGGCTTGTCTTGCCACGCCTAGCACCCTCTCCTTCTCCAGTGTCTCCCTGGGGCTCTGCCTGGGGAAGTGGCCCCGCTCCTCTCTGTTCCTGGGCTTGTTTGGGGTGACACAGGGTGTAGGTTATTTTCTTATACATGCATAAAATCTGTATACACCTGACTCCCTGAAATCTTTATTCATGTGTAGGGCTGGGAGGAGAAAGATGGGTAAGAGGGGTGATATAACCTGGCACTTTGTCATCAAACATTCTCTCACAGCTATTGTCCATAATCCACATTTCTTTTTATTTTCCCTGAGGGCTAGGCTTTGGAAAGTCAAAAGCCAAGAATTGAGTCTTTCTCTGTATTGTCTTTCTCTGAGGTGATGAACACAGAATGCCTTCCCTGCCTGAATCAGGTCCAAGGGGTCTAAGGAAATATTGAAGAAAACCTTTAATATTTCAAAATATTAATTGCAGTGAGTTTCCTCCCTTCTCCATCTGCACCATCCTGACCCAAACCACCATCATGTCTTGCTGGGACCATGGCAACATCTTCCTAACTCAGGGTTTCTTAGCCTCTGCACTCCGGATTCTGGGTTGGATCATTTTTTGTTGTTGAGGGGGAATGTCCTGCACAATGTGGGATGTTGAGCAGCATTTCTGGCCTCCACCTAATAGACACCAGTAGCACTCCCCTCCCCAAGCTGTGACAACCAAAAATGTCTCCAGACATCGCCAGATGTCCCCTGCGGGGTGGAGTGCAAAATAGGCCCCAGTTGAAAGACAGTATCCTTATGTGGTCTCCCTGCTTCTTCTCTTGTCCTCATAATCTGTTCTCCCCACAGCAACCAGCAGTAATTCTTACACAGTATAAATCTAATTACATCACTTTTGGTTTCCAAACCTTCCAGTAGCGTCTCACTGCATGAGAATTGAATCCAAAACCCTACCTAAGCTTACAAAGCTGTGCTCTGCCTACATTTGGCCACATTACCTGTCCACTTTCCTGGTTTCTTGAATTCTTCAAGCTTGGACCTGCTTTGGGCCTTTGCACTTAGATTTTCCCTCTTTCTGGAATCTTCTTCCTCTGGATTGTCACATGGCTGGCTCCTTCTAGGTATTCTGCTTTCAGCTTGCATGTCAATTCCTGACCATTCAATCTTAAGTAGCCCAGGAATAACTACTGGGTCTGCTGGCATGAATTCTTTTTTTAAAAATATATTTTATTGATTTTTTATAGAGAGGAAGGGAGAGGGATAGAGAGTTAGAAACATGGATGAGAGAGAAACATCGATCAGCTGCCTCCTGCACACTCCCTACTGGGGATGTGCCCACAACCAAGGTACATGCCCTTGATGGGAATCGAACCTGGGACTCTTGAGTCTGCAGGCCAACGCTCTATCCACTGAGCCAAACCGGTTAGGGCAAATTCTTAGCAGAGCACTTATGACTATATGATATTTCCCCTTCTTTGTTTATTTCTTCTCTTTACCAGAATTGGAAGTCTGTAAGAACAAGACTTTTGTTTCTTTTGTTCATTTGTTTTGTTAGAACCTTGAATAGCACTTGGTATATAACAGGTGATCCTAATATTTATTGATTGAATGAATGAATGTAGATGTCCTTTTGGTGGACTTTGCACACAACCACTTGTAGATGTTTTGCTTTGGAGTACACAGGGTCAAACTAGGTACTGCAGTCTAGAGGCACATACTAGTAATGAAGCAGAGCCAGGCTTTCCTCAAACCCTGATTGAGAGATAATTCAGGAAAATTAATCCACAGAAGAGATAATTGTATCTATGCAGAGCAATATAGATGATGGCTTAGAAGGGAATGAGGTAGAGAGACCAGGTGCTACTTGCAGGGGTACTGCAGGAAATCCAATATTTTTTATTAGTTGAGTATGTATCTAATATGGGGACACAAAATGGTAAAATATAGTCTCCATCCCTGTCTTTGATAGACTTATAGTTACAAACATAGATTAATCAATTATAATACAGTAAGTGCTGGGATAGTACAGTACTGGAATCACACTGTGGAAACTCAGAGTGAGTGTGTCAGCTTTGCCTGGGATAGCTGGAGAGATTGTTATAGGAAAGAGGACTTTTGAGTAGGGCTGTGAAGGATGGGTAGAAGCTCTCAAGATGATAAAAAACATTTCCTGAAGAGAGAATAGCCTGTGCAAAGGTATGGGATGGTCATGAAAGAGCCCTGTACTTAGGAAATGGTGAGAAATTTGATGTGGCTGAAATTCATAGTAGATGGAATGGAGAGGCTGTGGGAGATGAGATTAGAAATGAGAGGAGCTTGAAGATCTTTCTAACCATTGGTGGATAAGAGCATTTTTTTGGTAATATTTTTTTATAATTATGGATGTGTGCATACTCATTATTTTTAAAGTTTTGAAAATACAGAAAAATATAAGAAAGGAAAAAAGGAATCTAGAAGCCACTACCTGAGATAACCACTATAAACATTCAATATATTATCTTCCAGATTCTGTATCTCTATTAAATCTGTTTCAAAAAATGGGATCATAGATCTTTTATGAAAAGTTATAAAAATAAAACTGATAAGCAAATCATCATAGGCCTGTAGACCTAGGTCTGAAATAGCCAGAGTATGGCCTGAAAGTAAACAGACATTGCCAAGTAAGAACATCAATCAATAAGCCTGATCTTCCATGTGTTTGGATGTCCTTTAGGGTGGGGGCTTGTGGTAGCTGGCTTGTATTGGCCACTTCTATCCCTACAAATCTGTATAAAATTAGGGAAAACTGAGCTCACTCATCAAGAACTTCTCCTAACCCTACATCTGTTCCAGCCATGTTCGGTTAAAATTTCCCCCCTTCCTAGTCCACTATAGTCTCACTTCCCCGTTGGTACTCAGGAAGTACTTTAGCAGGAAGTACTAAAAAGAGAGTCTTGTCTAAAGCAAAGAATTTAGTCTCAGGAGCAGGTTACCCTCTCTGATGGCACCTTCCCTCTGATTTACCTTTCTTTGTTTTTCTCTGCTGGAGTTCCTGGTCATCAGTGGAACTTTTGAGATTCCCAATTGCTAGTTTGTTCCCAACAGTGGTAACCTGTTCTCCCCTGGCTTATAATGGTTGGTGAGGGTATTTTCAGAATATAGTTTACTATAGGTCAGTGGGTTTTCCAACTTTTTGTCAAACAGAAAGCTCTGTAGGCGCGTAGAGTTCTTACTGAGAGAATGGAGCTCAGAGGGAGTGGATAGCTCTGTAGGAGGACTTTCCATAGCTTAGAGTGCCTTAAAAGAAACAAGAGAGAGAGAGAGAGAGAGAGAGAGAGAGAGAGAGAGAGAGAGAACACACATAAGAGACATGTAACAATGAAACACTTTAGTCACCTTCAAGAACACTGAAGAGTAGCTGTCGCTTCTCTGATTTTATTTATAATAAAGAATGCACATAGGCTGGGCAGCATGCTCTCCAGTCATTGTCTCAGTAGGACATTTCCAAGTAGAGTTTGCCAGTACATACTTTTTATTTTACATGTGCTTTATTTTGAATAGTGGCTTTTCCAGACAGTATTTTTGGATCTCCTGAAGATATATGATCTCGGGGAAATGGAGGCAGAAAAACTCCCTGGCTCTGATACCTGGTAACTAAATACTTCTTGACCTCTGACCCTGGCCATTTGGACTCCTGACCGTTTGCCTGGTTGTGGTTTTTTGAGTTTGTCTCTTGACCCTCAGCTCATCTAGGGCTTTAGTCATGTACGGCCTAATCCTCTTGCTTTAGACCCCACCGTGAATATATCTGTCTTGCTGGATCTCATACTTGGCATAATATCACCATTGAAACTCTGCACCAAAAAAAATGATAGAGGCCCCACTGCTCTCTGCCAGAAACACAATTGTATGCTATTGGGAATAGTGGGAAAGAAATGTTGAGAACATGGTGGGCCAGTTTACTTTGATTTAGTTAAACAAATATTTATTAGTTCCTACCATGTTCCCTGACTCCATAAGAGGAAGACAAATTTTAACTTGTAATTATAAAAACGTTGAGTGTTATGAAAGGATGGTACAGAGTTTTTGGAGGAACCTATAGCGAATGGATATAAATTATTGAAAATATTCTAGGCGATTTCTGATATTATTCTGAAAGCTAAATTGGCCAAGCTTATCCCACTACATTATTTCCTGGGCTATTTAGAACCAAGACAGAACCATCGTTTCATTTAGAGAAGGGTCAGAAGCAATCAAAATATTTAAGGGGTCAGAAAGATTGGCACTTCTAAGAGAAACACACAACTTCTGGTGTAAAAGGTTGAAATGGTTTCAGAAAAAGAATTTTATAGTAGTTATATTTAAGATGATAAGTACAGTAATGGGATAAGTGCTTTTCAGGTGAAATTAAAACCAGGGATCAACTGAAGAGGATAGAAATCCATCCTGGCCGAATAGTTACATTACAGTCACAGAAAGTGAGTGAGGCAAGAATATGGATCGTTGAAGGAGGCAGTTGTGATATGGCTGGGTTGGGGTTCGGGGTGCTCAGGATGGCATGCATAGACCTGGGTTTGAGTCTTGCTTATGGCTTATCAACTGAATGACCTTGGATATATCTTTTATTATCTAAGAAAAGACTGAACTCTCAGTATATTTATGTCTCTGTGTGTTACAATCCTATTTTTTTAAAATAAAAAATGTGTGTTTTTATGTATTTGGGTGTGTATAAAAAGAGTCTCATAGTTCTTAATGATTGATAATGATGCTTTCTCTTGGGGACTTAGGAATCCGGTAGAGGTTGGGTTGGAGCAAGATGGTAGTGACAAGGAACAGTAGAAAGGAGACCTTTTCCATTATATTCTTCTATTTTTGATTGACTTCTGAAATAGTGATTGTGATTACTTTTCTAATTTAAAAACCAACCAAGTTGACATTAAAAGTAAGGAAATTTGTTGACAATTTTTTTCTGCTCTGGAGATGTTCAGACATCAGCTGCACTATGGAAGGAAGGAAGGACAGGAGGGGGGAAGGAAAACACCTGCAAGAGATTTTTGTTTCGCTTAACATCTTGTGGTATTCATTCTATATTGTAAGAATGATTGCTGAAATTATCCCCCATGCAGTGTGGAAGATGTTTTCTTTTCTCCGTTCTTTTAAAATTCTAAGAGATGGGGACGGGGGTGGACTAGTCAAGTCCAACCATTGAAGTACTGGGTTAAAATCAGGAGCCATTGTGCTGCTATGTCCAGAGTCTTGGATTTAGTCATAAAACCCTTCTGATCTGTCTTTTTTAAAAAATATATATTTTATTGATTTTTTTACAGAGAGGAAGAGGGAAGGATAGAGAGTTAGAAACTTCGATGAGAGAGAAACATTGATCAGCTGCCTCCTGCATACCCCCCACTGGGGATGTGCTTGCAACCAAGGTACATGCCCTTGACTGGAATCGAACCCAGGACCCCTGAGTCCACAGGCCGATGCTCTATCCATTGAGCCAAACCAGTCAGGGCTGATCTGTCTTTTGAATGAGGCACTTCTCCATTCTGCATCCTTGCATCCTCATCTGTAAAATGAGGCATTATCTACCCTAAAGGCTAGTTGCCAGGAGGATCAAATGAGGTGGTGTGTGAGACAGTAAGCTCTAGAGTTCTACAAAAATGTTAATTATTTCTATTTTTGCCTAGCTCCTCCCCAGGGCATACTGCTATTACCATGGGGTTGTTTATGTGTCTGTCTCCCTATGAATGCCCCAGAGTGCCCCGGCCTTTTATTCATTCCGAATTCTTGTGCCTAGTGCCTGCCACACAGGAGGCATTCAAAGCAACTTCTGGAATAGCTATCAAGGACAGAAAAATATATGCACAGTTAGTTTTAGGCTTATGAAAATATTAAGATGCTCTTCCAGGAAACACTGCCTTCTAGTTCTATTTAAAAGGAATCAAAAAAGAAATCAGCTAAGTCCACAACAGAAATGATCTTGTGAGAGAAAGTAAATAACTTCATTAAGGAAAATTTAATTGCACAGTTTTATAAAGAGACAGAGCCACATCTCTCCATCCCCATTACTGTCAAAGACTTGACAGTTGGTTCCAAGGAGGGCAAGATGAATGAAAAGGGATTGAGAAAAGGCAAATCCTGATACTCCTGTAGAAGTCTCCTAAGAAATAGAAATGCCCCTGAATCACCAGTTTCCTTTGTCAGAACCCTGGAATAAGTATACTCCAGGCTCCTCAGACAAAGACCCTTTTTGGCCTCCACCCCAGACTATGGCCAGTAAACCACAAAATCCCTTATTTCCCCTACAAGTGGGAAAATGGCCAGTTGCTTGACAAAACTGGAAGGATTACCTGAGGCTCAACTTGGGGGCTCCAATACCTCTAAAACCCAGATAATTATCATCTGAATGGGCGGGGGAAGGCCTGGAGCCAAGCCTAGAAACAGCCTTGTGTCGTCCTAGAGTTAGGAAGGAGGGGACCAATCTCAGCATTGGGTTTCTGGACCCTTCTCTATTACTATTGAGAAGCCATATTTTCTTCTCCCTCTCCTGCACCAGTTCCTTAAGTGCAAGTCAGCTGAGGGGCATCTTTAGATGGGTTCATAACTGTCCAAAGAAGTGGTGACTGTTGCACTGTCCATGGTTGCATAGGTGAAGTCTCTAGTGGCCTGCCAAAAGGCTCTGCCCTGTTCAGTGTTTCCAATGAGTGGATGAGAACATGAGCGTGCCCATCCAGTTTGAGAATGTCAGGAAACCAAGGAAGGCAGGCTTAGTAATCGGGAACATGGTTGTTAATATCAAACTGCTGGAGATTTGCAGCCCAGCTCTGCTATTTTTCTTACTATGTGATTTTGGGCAAGTCTTTTTTATCTCTTTGAGCCTCAGTTTCCTCATCTATAAAGTGAAGATAGTAATCCAATTTCAAAGAGTTATCTAGGTGGTTAAATTGAGACAATGTATGTAAAGCCCACTGCACAGGGCTAGGCACATAGTAGGGACTCAGTCAGTGTTACTGTTGCAGAAAGACCAAAAAAACTAAGCGATGCTTTGAAGAGGTGGAGAAATCACAGCTTTAATAACACGTGCGGACTCAGGGATTAATCCAAATCAGAGTGAGTGTAGCACACGAGAACGTTGCTTTATAACTGCCCCTGGAGTTCATTGATTTGCAAATATACTCCCTCCCCCCAAGGCCCTGAAGGGAGAATTCTTTTCATCTACCCTCCCCCCAGATACATGGCTCAAAAACAAGGCCCTCCACCTTACCTACCAGGGGACAGGGCTTTGTTTGTTTTAATGGCCTAACATTCCTAGCAGAACCAACCTTCCTCCTCATTACGTAGCTATTGTTATTAATAATCACAACTGTAAGTAATACTGCATGCTCTGGAGGCTAGTAGATCTGGGCTCAGATTCCAGCTGTGCCACTTACTAGTTGTGGGCAAATTGTTTAACCTCTCTGAGGCTCAGCTCTCTGTACCTCTGTAAAACAGGAGCACTATACCTCCCTTGGGCATTTCTGTAAAACATTCAGGTCAGAACAGACACATGGTAGGTGCTCCATAAACAGTGATTACCATTAAGAGAAACAGCACATTCTGCGGTAAATAGAACCAGGAAGCAGAGATGTCTTAACAGAATGGGATAAGGCACTGACTCCATGTACAAAATGTACAGTTTAATGATACCTTTAAGAGAACACCACCAACTATTCAAGAGAAACTAAACCTTTATGGATATTGAGCCATGAATAGGTAGACATGTAAATGGAGTAATCACAAATTGGCCTTTGATTAGGATATCAGACTTTGGACCCTGACCCCAGCCTTGTCCCTTGTCCCTTGTCCAGGTGGCTCTTGGCACCTCCCTAAGAGGATTCAGAGGGAAATCGATGATAGAGGCCACTCCCTGGGAAATGAATTTCTGTCCCGAAGCTGTGGCTCAATACCCTAATGTAGAAGTCTGATGGACTGATCTTTACCTGCAGAATTCCTTTGGCCTTGGTGGGTTGGGCACACAGGTCTCCTCTCCAAGCCCATACTTGAGTCTTGGTTTTATTGCTCCAGGGTAACAAAAGCTATCTAGAGCTCAAACCCCTATAGGGACCAACTTGGATAACTACCCTGACTTCTCTTTGAGGTGCTACCAAGTCTAACCAGCCATAGAAAGAAGAGTTAGAAGTCTGCACCCACCCAGACTTGACTTTTGACCTTCTTGGAAGTACAACATCTAGGAATTTTGGTTCACAAATGTGCTCTAGAACCTGGCTAGTCCATGATATCATTTTCTTCCAATGGGTAGATTTCCATGCCCTTAATTGTGACCCTGACTTGGGGGGAATGATACAGTTGGTCTTCAGCTAAGTAGAGGTCACCATCCCTGTCCCTCCCATTCTTGTTGGCCTTTCTTCTAATGCCTCCATGACCTTACTTTCCACGCTTATGATCAACATGGGATGTGGCTATCTCCCTCTGTGGAAGAAATCAATGGAAAATCAATGGTGTTCAGCCTGCATCCTCAGCACTGCTCCCTCCTGTGCCTGCCATGAAGTCAGGAGCTGGGTAGTTTAGGCCCCAAGGATTTAAGAACCTCTTTGAGTCCTTCTTCTTCTTCAGATGTTCAAAGCAGCTCAAGACTAAATTGAAAATTTAAATTATTTTCTTCCAGATTAGCATTGATTACCAAGCAAGTGATATTTTGCAGGCCAGTGATGTATTTTGTTGAGATGCACAATAAAATAGGGAAACTTCATAGAAAAATCTGCATTTCTAACTCTTTGAAAACAAATTGGACAATTTGGCTGCACCAGGTCCCCATTCCAACATGGTAGCCCATCAGCCAGAGCTGCGTAGAAGCTGCCATTTTTAGATGTACTCTCAGTCGCTTCCACTTCTGGGCAGGAGCTCTTAAGCCCCCACACCTTCTTATCTGACACCTAGTGCTTCACTCATTAACCTAAGGTAAGCTTCCTGGCTTCTATAGGCAGATGGATTTGTCATTTCTGGATAAGGCCAAGAAGTTATATTCTATCTTCTGTCTCAAATTATGCTCATAAGATAGGGTTGTTCAATGAGACTTGCACGACAATAGAGACTCCCTGGCATTATTTTAAGTAAATCCTTCACTTCTCCTCAGGAATAAGTACAAGGCTGGAGTCAAGAGCAAGACAGTCTCCCCCAAAGAGAAGTGCTGTGATATTTTCCTCTGATCCATTCTTAAGGGAAACAAGGGGAGAGGGAGTAGGAGGGCCCTTCAGCTGCAGGGGGCCATAGGGACCCTGAGATGTGGCAGGTGTGGCCTTAGTCATCTATAGTAGTGATTACAACACATTTTTGGTAGTTACTGGTAAAAATCCCTCACTGTAAATTGATAGTTTGAACACTAAAGCACAATTATTCATTTACAGCATTTCTGTTCAAACCGTGTGCTCCACAAACTCTGATTTGGATTCTGAAATCAGCCAGACTCAGGGTGGAATGCCAGCTTTATCACTTACTAAGTTTACATCTCTGTAAAATGGATTCCTCACTGGACTCTTGTGAGAATTAAATGAGATAATCCACACTTTTTAGCCCAGTGTCTGGAATACAGGCCACACTTAATAAGCGCTCCCTATTACTATTCCTACCCAGATTCGAAGGGCTTGATTCAATCAAGGAGTGACATTTAGAACATCTATAGCAGAACCAGTAGCTTGCAGGTAAATGTAACTCCACTGGTGTGTTTTGTTTGGCTTTTGGAACATTTACAAAAGAAAACGAGTTTCCAACATTAAAAAAATCAAGAAAGTTTTAAAGAAAATCAGACGAGTTCAAATAAAAATATTTTAATATGTTTTTCTGGCATTTTTTTTAAGAAATGGAAGATTTAGATACACTGGGCCCTCATTCTCAGTCAGAGGCCGAAATTGACTGCCCCCTTCCAATGGAGCATGGTCTCTGCTTTGCCCCCTTCCAATGGGGCATGGTCTCTGCTTTGCCCCCTTCTAATGGGGCATGGTCTCTGCTTTGCCCCCTTCCAATGGGGCATGGTCTCTGCTTTGCCCCCTTCCAATGGGGCATGGTCTCTGCTTTGCTCTAGGGCCCACCTGTTCCACTTTACTCTTGTTGTCTGCTTAGCTCCCGTTGGTGTTTGAGCTTTTTGATCTGGAGAAATGGATCAACTTTCATTCAGTCCTTCATAAATATTTCCAGCAACCAGGCTTTGGAGACGATAGATGGTAGGTCGTTTTAATGGCAAATGTCCCAGTGCCATCTGTGTTATCGATTTAAGTGCAGAGCCGTCAGCTCCAGCAATCCATGGGGCAGAGGTAGGTCAAAATCCTCTAAAAGGAATCTGGGAAACAAAAAATTTGTACCTAGGAACGGATGGCCTCGTCATCGCAACATAGAGGTGGGCTAACATTTAGTAAGAAGAAAATGTAAAGTCTTTCCCTTGTGTCTAAAAACCCAGCTGACCAACTACAGCTTAGGGAGAGCTGTGCTTAGCAGCAGCACTTGTGAAAAAGACTTACGGGTCTCGTGGACAGTAAGTGCTGTGAGTCATGGCGAGGCAGCTGCCAAAAAAAATCTAATCTGAACTTGGGCTGGGTTTATAGAAGTCTAGTGTCTGGAAGACCTTTCTAGCATTTAGAGATGTTTTAAAGGGACAGACAGGCAGCCCCAGGAAGTCTCGAACTCCCCGGCAGTGCTTGAGGCTGGGTGCTACGACCTTGGAAAATATTGTCCAAGTGGGGATTTAGGCGTCAGGAGGTGACTTTTTTAGGTGACACATAGAGTCCTTCCAACCCTAAAATTCGGTTTCCAGAAGCCCAGTTGACAGAAGATAATTTTCATAACAAAAGTAAAAATCTTGTCTTCTGATGGAGAGAAGCAGGACATGTTGAAGAGGCTGATTGGAAGTGGCTGTTTTGATCAGATTCTGTCAAAATGGGAATGTGAACTTCCAGTTCTTACGCAGTAATTTGGACAACAGATGGCACCGGCCCTACCTCCTCCCTGAACCTCTTCTCACCTGCAGCAGCTTCCCTGGCCTCCGGCTGCAGTTCTCAGAGATGGAGCGGGTAAGGGAGAAAGGTCTGTTTTGCACATTGCTGGTGGTAATTTATTTAAGCTGAATTTTTATGCAGAGCTTGCAAACTGATGGCACACAGGACAAATCCAGCTCTCAGATGTGTTTGATTTGGCCTGTACTGCGTCTTTGAAAAATGTGAATTGGAAGCCAACATGTAAAAATGAGGAGATTTCATGTAAAATCTGGATTTCTAGCACCTTTTTAAAAAAATCAAAAGGTCTGGCAGCTCTGGGCTTGTGTTCCCGTATGGCAGCAGTGGCCAGAGCTGACCCCACTGCCCTTCTTTGACAGGATTTGAGCTCACTTGGCCACTGTTCACATCCCCCTCACCTCACCTGCTCTACTAGTTCACCTGGTTCCCCAGATCTCAGTAGGTATTTGAGTTAGTTACTCCTGGTATGGTGGTGGTGTTTTTTTTGTTTTTGTTTTTTAAATGAAAATGTCATTGAACTTTATTTTCATTATATAAAAGTCACTGATTAAATTTCCCACTAATTAATTTTGAGGAAATATCATGTTTGGAATGGTCTGACTTCAAAAATAGCCTGTGGAATTCACTTTTTTGGAAGCTGGTCAGGTGGGGTATCTCAAAGAGAAGTAAGCATCTGTATTGCAGAAAGACTTGCCACAGGTATCAAGACAGTGCAGACCAAGAATGCAGACAACAGCAGCATGAGCATCTAATCAAAATCTTCCTCCCAGGGCTAACTCTATATGGTGTGTTTCACTCTAAGCCTTAGAGCCTGAGGAACAAAAGAGAGTTTATGTGTTTATTTAAGCACGAATAATGAATTAGGTACTGGTTTGTTTTCAAAGCTACATCAGAATGCCTGGCATGGTCAGAGTCATCCTTAAGGTGCAGTCCTGGATTCTTTTCATCTCCCCAACAGTGTGGGGGTGGCAGTCAGGGGTCCACAGGGGAGGGATGGGGGTAGGGTGGATGGAGCAGAGATGCCTTTACAGCTTCTCCTAAAGAAGTACCCATGGTCATATACCACCAGCCCTAATTCTTGCACCCCAGTGGACACCCCAGTTATTCTTTTGAACTACTCCAAGACTCCCCATAGTTTTCCTTATACGGACCCAAATCTTCATCCTTGTAACTTCTCCACTCAGAGCCAGTTCTGGAACGTGCAGAACAATGGCTTCCTCTTCCTCAGCACAGCTTACAGATATTTGCAGATAGTGGGCTTACCTCTGAGCTGGCCGACAATCCTTGCTCTGAGGAGGTGGAATGAGGATCGGCAAAGAGAGACCAGGTTCATTTAACGGAGGTGGTTGAGACCGACTTGCCCTCAAGTGGGTCATGAACTAGGTGGCTTCAGCTTGGAAGCCCGAGAACCTCTCTGTCAGCTGTCAGAGCCTGGGGACCAGGAAGAAGTGATTCTTCTCCTGAAGCTTTGGTATAGGTGGTAGAAATGGCAAGAACTTCACTAGAAGCAGGGATCATCAAGGGCTGTTAGCTTAGTGTCTGATGGCTGCTAGGAGTCAAGGGGAGTGAGCCCTACCTGTAGGCCTATTGGTGGGCTTTCCCACTCCAAGATAGAATCTGCCATAGGTGTGAAGACAGTGGTAATCAAAACTTAAAGCTACACCCTCACCCTTATGGAGCCTGTCTCTCTGCTCTTAGGTTCTCAGACTGAAATTGGCCAACTTTGGACTTCAGAACGCTTAGGGCCACTCTCCAGTATCACCACCTTGAAGATGAACCCCTCCCTGCATGTGACCTCAGGCTCCTCACTTAGGAAATGCCCTGCTGATCTGAGTTACTTCTAGTGTAGACAAAGATCTTTTTTGGCTCTCCATGGTACAGCCATCTGGTAGCAATTTTGTTTTACTGTACTTGCCTCATGAATCCTTTTATTGAGTCATCCTTTGAGTGTTATTTCCCTTTCACCTTTCCCTAAAGGGGAAAGCGAAGCCATTAAAAAAAGGTCTGTCCTTTCTTCCACAGATAGAGGTGGTGTTTGTGAATTGTGGGAATTTCAGGAAAGTGTTATCTCTTGAGAATGGCATGGACTCCCTATAAATATACTTGGCATCTGGAAGAACTTGAGTCTCTGTGGGGAAGGGGGTAAAGATGGCCAACACCATCCTAACTGCATGGCGAGGGTGAGGATTGCAGGATGGTGGGTGGGTGGGGTGGGTGGGTGGTGTTTCCATATGTCTGTCTCCACTCCTACTTCTTGTTTTGGAAAAGGAAATGGTGGCATGCATATGTAAAAGGGACAAATCTCAGCATAATGTCATTGCTGGATGCTGGCCATTTCCTCCCTGACCTATTCAGCCTTCCCTGGGTGCTTCCATGGGTCCGAGTCAGAAATAGAGAGGCCTTGAGTCTCAGTGATTGTCTTATTAACTGGGCTTGGGTAACATTTCATGACAAAGCCCGGTTGGTACTGTAGGTGTTATGTGGGAGGGCTAAGTGGTTTGTATGTGTGGAGCATGATGAGTGTATGGGGGCAGGGGGAGGTCAGATGTTTCTTCTGCAGGAGCATCTGTCCCATTCAGAACCCCATGGCTTGTGAAATGGCTTTGCACGAGGAAACAGTCTATGTGGAGCCCATATCACTCCTGTGTAGTGTGGGAGCTAATCAAAACTTCAAGAGGAGAAATGCCTGTCTTCCATCCAGAATCAAGATTAATTGATGTTCTTTAATGAAAACAAATCGAATCTCTCAGCAACCCTTCTCATTTAGCTTACAGTCATGTACTTTTCTATGAAGACCCAGGGAATTCTTCAGAATCAGCAGGTTCTTGGAAACAGTTGATCCCTTGAAGCCATTTGTGTCTTTCCTCTGAGTGGCTGGTGGAAAATGGAGAGAAAATCCCTTCAAGTTATTGGGTTAAAGGTATATTCTCATTTGCCCATGGTTTGTTTGCACAGTCCACACTCATTGTTGCATTTGATCTCGCCAACAGCCCTGTGATGTAGATGGAGTTGGGGTTATTATTATTTCTATTTTACAGATGAGGAATTCCTGTAGAATACTAGCCCCTCAAAATGTCTGCTGTAAAAAGGGCTCTCTGTTCAAATAAGTGTGGGAAGCTTTCTAGTATGTTCTCAAAAATGTACAGCACAGGTCCAATTATTAAAGGCTCTGATAAGTCCTGTAGAAAAAAATCTCTTTAATCCATTGTTTTCTGACCTCATTAACCTATGTACTGTTTTTTTTTATTTATGATACAACCTTGTTCTAGATGTACAGACTTTTTCTGTAGAAGAACAGCTAATAAACATTTCAGGCTCTGTGGGTCATTTGGTCTCTGTCACATTTACTCATCTCTGCTGTTGAATGCAAAAGCAGCCAGTGATAAAGAGAAATGAAGGGGTATGACTGTGCTCCAGTAAAACTTTACTTACAAAAATAGGCCGTGGGACAGATTTGAGTGACTCATGGGCTGTAGTTTACCAACCCTAATCTAGAACAAGCATTTTGCAGAACATTCTTTGGGAGATGCCTCTTGAAGTGTCCAGAGAGTACTAGGTAGGGACTCTACTCTCAGCCATCAGAATAGTTGGAATGTGGCTCAGATGTTGAATGTGGCTCATATTTATGGAATGTAGCTCAGAGGTTGAATGCCTTGCTTAGGGTATTTGCTTGCTAAGTGCTGACACAGAGATGTCAGCCAGGCTCCTGACTGTAAATTCTTTTTTTTTTTTTTTAAATTGTTCTCTGTTCTTTTGGAGCAACAGACCTGGGAAAGGGGCAAAATACACCATGTGTTGCTATGTGCAATTGAAGCAATGTGCATGTAGGCGCACATGGGTGTTTGCATGCAAGTTGGTCTGAGTGTGATCACAGTATTTGTGTTAGTAAGCATAAATATGGCCAATAGATAAGTTATCCAGTTAGAGGTCTTTGTTTCAGAGGACCTAATGGAAAATGCTAAAGAGATTCACTAGTGCTATTTAAATTAAAGTCAATGGCAAGAAAGCAGGGGTATATTCAAACAATGTGCAAGAATTTACTAAATACCTAACATGTACCCTTGCTTTAATTAGCACTTTTAGTTTCAAGCAACAGAAACCAGCTGAAGCAGGTGAGATGAAAATGGAATCTAATCTAGTAAAAGAGTAATATGCAAATTAACCCTCACTCCATTACACCCAAACCACACCCACCAGTCAAGCCATGCCCACCAGCCAATCAGAGCGACTATATACAAATTAACCCAGCCAAGATGGCTGCCAGCAGCCACAGAGCTAGAGCAAACAGGTCAGCAATGGAGGAAACTGCCTGCCTAGGCTAGCTGTGGCCTCCACTCAAGGCAACAAAGTTTCAATTATAGAAGATAAGTAACCCCCAGAAACCTGCTTCCAGCCAGCTTTGCTGGGACCTTTGGTCAATGGGAACTGTGGCCAGCCTGCAAATAGCCATCAGCCCCTCACCCAGGCTGGCCAGGCACGCCAGCAGGTGGACATCCCCCAAGGGGTCCCAGGCCACAAGAGGGCACAGGTTGGGCTGAGGGACCCCCCCACCTCGAGTGCACAAATTTTTGTGCACTGGGCCCCTAGTTTATTATAAACATGCAAGGTATTCTATGGAATCCAGATGAGGAAATATAGGTGGCCTCAGGATGGCCTGGGATTAGGAGCTAGGGAGCCCTGGTCTGTTCTGGATATCAACTGGTGTACTTTCTCTCATTTTGGCTTTTCTCTGCACATCTGCTTCACTCTTCCTTCTCATCAAACCAGCTATTTCTGATACTACTATCTGGTAGGTAGACAATGGTTGCCCACAGTTTCTAAGTTCATGCTTCATTTGAAGGTGATCACTCCTGTCCTCCCCTCCTTCTCCTCCTCATCGCTTTCTCCTCCTCCCTCACTTCAGTATTGCTGGGAAAGGGACTCTGATTGGCCCAGCCGAGGTGGCCCTTGAAACACAGTTGTTATGGCCAGTGAGGTGGGCTTAACACCACAACTGTGCCAGCCAGGATCCTACCCCTATTGGGGCAGTCACTTTCCAAAGAAGGGGATTTAGTACAGCCCTTCCCTGGCTAGGCGCCTGCTGAGCAGGTGCAGAGTGAAGTAGAATATTTTTATCTACTGATATTTATAAACTAGTTGGAAAGTAAAACAAATGCATAATAATGATGAGAATGTCAGATGAGCTAAATTGTTTCATTAGACAACGAGGAAGATACTAGTATAAAAAGGGACCAATTTTGCTGTGCAGACATTAGTGTAAAAAGAGAGAGACAGGAAAGGCTTATGTGGGCTGACACCACCAGGAAGGCCTTCCAGCAGCAAATATACGTTCTCCCAGGGCCAAAAAAGTGGAAGCAAAAAATTCTGACTAGGACATGGTTAAAGAATAGAATGGGGTAGGGGAGGAGGGAGGAAGGTCAAGGGGAAAAAATGGAGACTTATTTAACACTCTCTGTAATACTTTAAGCAATAAAACAAAATTTAAAAAAAGAAAAAAAGAAATGAAGGTAAAAAATATATATATAAAAAGAATAGAATGATAGATGTAAATGTCTGGCTCCTTAACAAGATCAGGGAGGTAACTTTAGAGAGCTGTAGGGAGTACAAACATTGTTGGGCACACAGTTCATTGTGGTCTGGGGCTGTAACAGGAAGGGCTGGAAGCTAGAACTATACCCCCTGAAGGAGGAAGTGTGTTGGGGAAAGATCTCAGCTCCACACAGGTAAGAGGAAGTTCAAGCTGGCAGGTGTAGGTCTACGAAAGTGGGACTGTCGGTGTCTAAAATGGGGGTATTCTCCAGTACTAGCAAGACAGAGCAAAAACCAGGGCCTGGCCATGAGGCTGGGTAATTCAGGGATAAGACTCAGACACTGGGGAATAGGACATACTATTGTTGGAGGGATGGGACGAGCATTACTTGAGAGAATGGGGATTGGGGTACAAGACAATCCCCAGGAATCTGAAATGAACCATGAGGCCACAGTAGGACTGACATTGAGAATGGAGTTGCTTTGTCTTTCTTCAAACTATCCTCTTCCCTTTTCCTCATTCAAACTTTCCTATTCTCCCTCCCGACGCTCAGGTCCATAGCTGATGATAAGCTAGTCACCTGGGGAGTTAGTGATTAATGTGGCTGTAGTGGTCACCTCATTTTAGGGCCTTTTGCATTGGAACAGACGCCATAAATGCCAAAAAAAAAAAAAAAAAAAGAAGAAGGAGAAGGAGAAGGAGAAGGAGAAGAAGAAGACAGTGCCTGGGGTTTTAGGACAAAGATACTGAGCGAAACATCAAAGATCCCATCTGTGCTCCTCTGTGGAGAGAATTCTTGTTTGGGGATAGAATGAGCAAACAAGATACCGGCTGCCCAGCAGCGAGGAGCTGAACTCTTACAGAGCAGCAGGTACGGAGCCATCAAATAACAACGAGGCAGAATTTTTAGGGAAGAAAAGCAGCCAGCATAGGCTCCGTCTGAAGACTGCTTAGCTTCAGAGGAGGCCTTGTCTTGGTGTTTGTTTGCAGCTAATAGTGGTGGGTGGAAAACATGCAGGACTTGGAGTCTCCAGATAAGGATTTGAATTCTTTTTTAAAAAATATATATTTTATTGATTTTTTTACAGAGAGGAAGGGAGAGGGATAGAGAGTTAGAAACATCGATGAGAGAGAAACATCGATCAGCTGCCTTCTGCACACACACCGCCCCCCCCCCTCCGGGGATGTGCCCGCAACCAAGATATATACTCCCGACTGGAATTGAACCCGGGACCCTTCAGTCTGCAGGCTGACGCTCTATCCATGGAGCCAAACCGGTTAGGGCAGGATTTGAATTCTTGACCTACCACTCTGACCCTGTGTGAAGTAACTCAACCTCCCTGAGCTGCAGTGCCCTCCTCTATAAGTGGAGACTCACAGTATCCACCGTGATAGTTTGCATGCCCATTCCTGCCACACAAAGTGCGCACAGAGGTGTTATATCTGAACTTCAAATCCTACTTAGAATCACAGAATTTTCCCAAATGCCCACTCCACGTAGGAACCCTGACAGCTGTGAAGCTTCTGATTGGAACTTCTAGCAGTGAGAGACTGACCACCTCAGAGGTCAGACTACCCATTGTTGGAAAGGTTAGGAAGGTTTTCCTTGAATAGGATTGCAATACACTTCTGTCCTTCGGAGCAACCTGGAATAAGTCTAAACTGGCTGACTTGCAATAACATTTCCATTATTTGAAAACTGCTTTGATGTATTTCTAAGTCAGGGATGGGGAATAGTTCATATCTGATGGGCCTGCTGTGATGGATTGTTAGTGGCTGCTGGAGGGCTGTGTTGAGAAGGATTCTGAGGTTGTCTTCTAGGATTGGAAGGAAAAACAACAACATATCTACCATGCCCTGGGGGGTGGGCAGAGATGGTATACATTTGTTTTCTCTGCTAAGCATTCTCAGGCTTAAATTCTTCTATCATGCTTTAGATGACTTGTTCTCTCACCCTCTGGTCTCTTTTCCCTGCCACATTTCAGCTTATCAACATTTTAAAAAGCCATCTGGCTGCCGCATCTTCCACCTAATTCATTTCTACAGTGGATTTAAGCAATCTGGCTAGCTGGGCTGGGGTCTCTCCTAGAGCAGTTGTTTTCTGGGAAGTCTTCCCAAACAGATGAGGACCATTTTTGAGTCTGCAGTCCACTGATAAACCTTCACATTACTAACATATTTTCAAATCTGGAGCCCAAGCTCAGCATCGTCTTTCAGAAGTACTCTGGACAATATGGAGGCCATAGAGACTAATCATACATCTCTTGATCCTGTTAATGTGCTTAAAGTTGCGTTAGCTTTTCCCCTGTGTAAAGCTGTAGCTCAGAGACTCTGCTCCTGATTCTGAGGGTAAAGGAACAGGAGGATGGAGCAGGGGGCTTGGAGGGAGAAAGGGGGAAGAGCAGCCAGAGACAGCCCCTACTGAGATTTTTGGACTGTGAAATCTGGTCTGAAAACTATAGCCTTATTCAAGGTGAGGCCCATCAGGACTCCACATGCCTCCTGGCTGGGTCTGGAAGACAGTCTGGCACTGAGGCACAGGGTTTTCAGTAGTTTACATTTTCCACAGCCCAGTTTATTTTAAAGGTGCATTGTTTTCATTTAGCCCTAGGTCTGCAGTACACTTTAAGGAGAGTGAAATTTGGATTTGGGAGACTCAGTTGACCAGTGCCTGATTTGTCAATTTTTAACATGGCTCTTGGCAAGTGACAGAGCCCCTTAGTTTCTTGGTTTCTTTGTCTGTTAAATGGGAACAGCTGTGTCCTTTTCCTTGGGTTGTTCTGCATTTTGTTCATGACCGTATTTAGCTGCACGGATCCATCAAATGCTGGATTACTGTAGTTACTTCTGATAACATTCAGCTAACATTTATCAGGGTTTCTGCTCTGTGGACATTCACCTTTTAAAGGGTTGGAGAGGATTCAGAGGCTTTTGCAGCAGGTGATGGGGTGGGGGAGTTGCACCCCTGGTCCCTCCCTACTAAAAGTTGGTAGTGCTACCTAGTTACTGTGATATACTCGCCAAGTTTTGCATTCCTCTCGGGGGATGATCCTTTCTGCAGGGCAGAGCCGCCTGCTTAGTGTGTTGGAATGGCCTGAGGCCTTAGGGACACACAGTATGGAAAGGGGGAAGGCTGCAGGAAATGGCCTGGTCTGCTGATTCTCCTACACTGTGCATGTTCGCAGTTGGGGTTTTGAGTCCTCTGAGTGTTGAACAGAGAAGGAGCTTGGTGTCCCAGAAGGGGCACAGCACTGCAGGCAAGGGCCCTGCACTCAAGCTCCAACTTCGCTGGTAATTAGCTGCGGGATCTTGAGAAAATCTCCCCCCTTCGCTGGGTCTCATCTGTAAAGTGAAGGATTAGGAGAGGATGGTTCTTTCCAGCTATGGCTCCAGGATTTGAAGGGGAAATGGTTTGGATAAGAGTGAGACCAAAGGAGGAGCCATCTACCTGTCATGTTATGAAGAGGGAGAAATAGACCTGCTTACCCTTGTTTGGTTTGGAAAAGATGAGCTCTAGTAAGGAGGCTGGATTAGAAGAGCAGACCTGTTGAAATCACTTCCTAAATCTTTTCATTCTTTTTGATTTACTTGTTTGGTTAAATTTAGCTCATTTTTTGGAATATGTAATGTAGACACTCATATAAAACACTTTAAATATAGCAGAAAGTACATCCCCCCCCCCAGCTCCCCTTTCTTTCAGTTTATCCTCCCAGATAAATTTTATTATTATTTTCTTCGACCCAGGACTGAGAAGAAAGTTTTAAACATGTCTGGGTTGTTATGCCTTTAACTTTCTGGCCTGAAGGGTGAGAAATTCAATCCTCCTGTAGCATGTGGTTAGTTTCCTACAGTGAATTTTCCCTGTTAGTCATAGTTTCTTTTTGCCACTCTTGGTAGAGATACAGTCTTTTTCATCTCTCCTATGTTCTTCCACTCCCAAGTTCCCTGTTCTTCCTTTGAATCAGGGAATTCTATAAGAAGAGATCAAACTTGAGATGTAGCAACTGGACACCTTGCAACTTTTCCATCTGTGGATTTCGGAGAGGGCTCATTTTACATAATTGTCTATTTTGATGATTTCCAAAATGGTTTCATAGCCTTGTATTTTCTTTGTTTTGGAGCTTAACACTCTTGGTGTTGTAAAGTTTTTGCTTTGTGGGTGGGAAGCACAGTTGGATGTTAACCGCATATTGAGGAAAGAACTCTGGACTTGGAGGAGAAAACCTGGACTCGAGTGCAAATTAAATTTATTCCTTGCTGTGTGATCTTTGGCAAGCTGCACAGCCTCTCTGAACCTCTGTTTTCCTCACCAGTAAGATGAAGCTTGTGTGATCTGCCCTATAGGACTGTTTTTAAGTTTAAGTAAGGCAATGAATATGAGTATACTTTGCAAACTAAGAGCCTTGCAATTATAATTATTCTAATTCTTAACAAAAGTATTTTATTAAGCTTCTGTTGTGTTCTAGATACCAGAGATGGAGAGGGAAATGAGCTTATATTCTGGTGTGTGTGTGTGTATTTTTTTGGGGGAGGGGGGCTGGCAGGTAGTGTAGGGAATATGGGAAGGCAGGGAGACTGTAATAAAAAGGTTAATAAACAAGATAAATTCAGATAGTCATAACCATTACAAAGAAAATAAAATAGAGTAATGGAATAAAGAATTAAGGATGGGGGAGCGCTAGAGTTCCTGATAAAAGATCAGGAAAAGCCACTCCAAGTTGTCATCTGAATGTCACCTAAAAAGCTGGGGAAGAGAATCCAGGACTGGAGAGCAGCAAGTGCAAAGGCCCTGGGGTACAAACAACAAGCTTGGAGAATTAAAAAAAAAAAAAAGAAGGGGAAGGAACTGTAAGAAAGTAGGTATGGCAGGAACGAAGTGAGTAAGACAGAGACCATCCTAAGAACTGGTGGGAGAGGTTGACCAGAACAGGGTCATAGAGGGCCTGTGGACCATGTTCAGAGCTTATATTTTATTCTGTGTGCCGTTAGAGATGTTAAGCAATGAATGACATGATCCATTTTCTCCTTTAGAAAGATCCTTCCTCCTAGAATGTGGAAAATAGATTGTTGGTAGGCAAGGAGAAAGCAGTGAGGTCAGGTAGGGGCTATTGCAGAAGTCTAGGGAGGGAATGATGCCTGCTCACCAGAAAAAGTACAGATAACATCACCTTTGAGGTATTTGGGTATGAAGTTCATGTAACTGTTTTCATAGGGACAGGGCAGTCTCCTGGTATAAAGTAGGATGTCCTCTCTTTTGCTTTTTCCCATTTGCTTGGCTCCCTCTTAGGAGTATGCAGGGAGCTGAAGTGGTCAGGGGGACATTCTGCATTTCCTTTTCAGATGATGCAGGGTTTGGGATTACATGGTCCTGTAATTAGTCAACAAGCATTTATTGGCTATTGGGAGATTTTTCTAGGCCTGTGGTTTCTACTTCAGGTCAGCCTTTCCTGTGGACAAGCTGGGCATTTGCCCGGAAGCCTGGCAGGGAATAGTCTACACAATTTGTATTTTCAGTGGCACAAGCAGCAGCATTGATACCAGCACAGGGCCACCAATACAGCAGGTGCAGGTTATCCCCTACAGAAGGGCACCTGGCTGAGAAGTGGGGCCTGAAACCCGGTACAAGCTCTGCCCACTAAGCAATTTGCCTGGTGTGGAGCTGTATCCTCAGGGAGAAAGGGCTGTCTTTTTTCTAACTGGCACAAAGTCACCATCTGGGTTAGCAGTAGCCCTTTCCAAAGCCTTGGGGTTTCTGCTTTGTGGCCTAGTTTCCAGGGTCTGTCTTCCCCTTCTTTGTTCCAATCAATCAGCATTTGTTTTAACAAATATTTAACAATACCTACTTTGTATCAGACACTGGGTTTACAGTGATGAACAGGCATCACTGTAAGCTTCTGGCTCTCATAAAGCTTATAGTCTAGTGGAGGTCATTCCATCTTTCTTTCTTCCTGCAACTAGAGAGCTTTCTTTTGGGCAAGCCTGAGCTGACCTCAGCCCCTGTTCTCTGGCACATGAGATGTTGGCACCTGACTTGGAAAGCGCCTCTTGGGGTTGGGAAATAATGACCACCATCCACAGCACACATGCGCCTTAGGCCAGACTTTCAGGGAGATGGGACCAGTGAGGATGTGGACTCTTATTAGCTCAGCCTCTTCATTTACCTCAGATTAGGAGAAGAAGAAAAAAAGTGACACTATGGTTTCCATTGGAAAAGGGTAAGGTTTATCTTTCAGAGTTTTCATAAAAATGTTATTTTAAAAAGGACACATTTTCATGTGTTTATTACACTTTAATAAATAGTTAAGAAAATGCTACTTGAGTTTTCTAAGCTGCCAGGGTCTGAGCTTAAAGAAATCAAGACAGGGAGGTGGATTGGGCATATAGGGTTGGCTTTCCTGGGGTCTCTGTATATTGACAGGGTCTACAGGCCCTTGACTCCATTCTTCAACTTAATGAGTAATTAGACGATTTTATTAGCCTTTGAGAAATCCTTTTTTTTTTTTTTGCCAGCTGAATTCACAAGAAATTGCTTTATAAGTCATGGTATTCATAGACAGGCTAACACTGAGGGATACACCTCTCCAGGGCTTTCATTCTCCCTAGCTCCAAGGTCGCTGGGAAATAGAATTAGTCACAGTTTGCTTGGGGAGCTTGGAATGAGAGAAAGACAGAGCTGGGTGGTTTTCAGATATATCCCTCCACCCCCCAGCTGTGGTAAAGCCAGGAGAATGAGAGGTTCCATACATCTTTTGACCAGATGTGGCATCTTTAACTGAGCTGTATCAACAAGACCGAGTCAGTTTAAACAACGCTCGTTGACATATTTATTTTAATATTTGCATTGTGTGTTTTTACATTGTAAAAGTAATGCCCACTTCCCCCTCAACATTTTGTGTATATTCCTTCAGAGTTTTTCTCTATGTTATATTAACATACATTATTATGACTGCCTTAACACTCATATAATGTTATTAATACTATTTTGCTAAAAAAAAACTTGGACATCTTTGCATGTGAGAATTTATTGATCTATCACATTTTAAAAACTAGATTTACTGATGTGTAATGTATATACCATAACATGCACTTCATTGACGTTTTAGCAAATTTTAAGAATTGTGAAAAAGAAGAAAAAAGAATTGTGTGACTAATGCCATAATCCAACTTTAGAAAAGTTCCATCGCCTCTAAAAGATTCATTGTGCCCATTGTAGTCACCCCCATCCTCATCTCTAGCACCAGGCAACGACTTAAATCCATTTTCTGCTTCTGTAGATTTGCCTTTTGTGGGCTTGCATATAAATGAAGTCATAAGTATGTTTTTTGTGTGTGTCTAGTTTCTTTTAATGAGTATAATGTTTTTTTTTGGTTTATTTATGTTGTAGCATGTGGCAGATCTTTGTTTCTTTTCAGTAGAACTATTTTATGGTATATCCCATTCTGTTTATTTATCAGAATGGTGGATATTTGGGTTGTTTCCTGGTGTGCTAGACAAGGAGGTCTCCTTCAGGATTGAAGGTTGTTTCCAGTTGTTGGCTATTACGAATAATGCTGCTACAAACGTTTTTTACAAATCTCTGTGTGGATACATGTTTCATTCTTTTTGAGTGCCTGTATAGAGTTCCATTTTATGGCTAACCCCATGGTGACCATTTACTTGGTTTCTGATTTTTTGGATGAATAAATAATACTGTGTTGGACAAACTTGTACATACAGATACTCCTTGGTTTATGATGGGTTACATCCTAAAAATCTATTGTAAATTGAAAGTATCCTAAGTCGAAAATGCATTTAGTACACCTAGCTTAGTCTAGCCTATGGTAAACGTGCTCAGAACACATACATCAATTAGTTCACATTTGGGCAAAATCATCTTACTGCTGCTGCTTACTATCATAAACGAGTGTCATACCTCATACAGCTAGCCTGGGAAAAGATCAAAATTCAAAATCTGAAATATGGTTTCTACTGAATGCGTATCACTCCACACCATCATAAAGTAGAAAAACAGTTAAGTTGAATCATTGCAAGTCAAGGACTGTCTGTATATCTTTGTGTGTATGGGTGAATGTTTTTGAAGGACATATATTTAGAAGGGGAAGTTCTGAGTCAACAGATGTAAACATTTGAAATTTCAATAGCTATGTAAAATTATCATCTAAGAGAAGGTGCACCAGTTTATAGCTCCCACTCCCAGCAGCCCATGAGAGTGACTGTTTCCCCACGTACTTGTCAATGTGAGCAAGAATTAATATTTTCTAATTTTGTAAGTGAAAAATGTCTCATTGTCATTTTTATATGTTTTTATTGATTTCAGAGAGAAGAAGGGAGAGGGAGAGAGAGATAGAAATATCAATGATGAGAGAGAGTCATTGATCAGCTGCAGGGGATCAAGCCCACAACCTGGGCCCGTGCCTGACTAGGCATGTGACCTCCTGGTTCATGGGTTGTTGCTCAACTACTGAGCCACACTGGCTGGGCTCATTGTCACTTTAATTGGTATTTATTTCATTATTAGAGAGGTTGTTGACCATTTGTAAGTCCTTTTCTTGATTTTCTATTGATCTTAATTTTCTGTTAATCTTTCTGTTGATCTTTCCCTATAGCTTTGAAATAACCCCTTGTATTTTAGGAAATTAGCTCTTTGCTTATAAAATGTACTACAAAATTTGCCTTCCTCAGCTTATCTCCCTCACCCCCCCCCCCTTAAAAACTCTGCTCGTGGTAGTTGTGCTATATAGTTGTTTTACATTTTTAAGTAACCACATCTGTCAGGGGAAAAAAATCTGTGAACATTTTATAAGTATCACTTAGATATTTATTATAGCCTCACAAGGAGGTGAAGAGGATAAAATATTGATGGGGAAGAAAGCTGAGGAATATTGTTTGTGCTTCATCTCCCAAACATCTGGATGGTTAAGAGATTTTATTTAGTTGTTTTGGTGTTATGTAAGCACAGTCTCCATATATTAGTGTGAAACCTGAGAACTAGATAATTTTTGCTTCTTAACCTCTTGCTAGTAATAATTATGACAGCTGAAATTAACTGAATGCATAGTATACGCCATTTGTTCCCATTAATCCTTGCAGTCACTTTATGAGATGAGTATTTCCCCATAGGAAAACACTGGAATCTTCAAGTAACTTGTTCAAAGTCATACAGCTAGCAGATGCTACTTCTGGGACTCCCCCTGCCTTCCTAAAACATTCACCGAGCTGACCAATAAGGGGATGCTTCAGGAGGGCTTGAAAAAGGGATGAGGATTCTTCCAGAAAGGGGACAGGAGTTATAGTGAGAAAGCCACCGACCTGAGCATGGCTGGCAAGATCTGTGGGTTATAATCTTAACTCCCCCAGACTCTTTTAATGAAGAGAGAAGGCATGCTTTTATAGCAGAATCTGGCAAGTGGAAGAAAGAGGGGGCAAGTCCTTAAAATCCTTTTGAGTTTTCTGTTTGCTACATGGCAGACATGAGCTGGTTGTTGGCAATTAGAACTTGGCCTAATGGAGGGAGGTTGGGGTAGTTGGAGGAGAGAGGTGCTTTAAGCCCCTACTCTGAAGTCAAAATGGTTGAACATTGCTCTGCCTGGGCTGTTTTGAGCAGGGGTGGTACTGTAGACTAACCTAGAAAGGAATGGGGTTATTAAAGACCGAGAAAGGATATGGTCAAAATCCATAAACATCTTGGGGATCCAGGTGGACTCACTCTTGTTCATTTAATTCGTTACCCAGGAAGCCTAGGCTGCCCAGGGCAGGAGCGAGGACTAAGATGAATCAGTTGTGGGGCCTGCTCTCAGGGGACTCACTCTCTGTGTAGGGAAATGGGAGCTGTTCAGACATTACTTGAACTAAGGTAGAGGTGGTAACATGGGAGGTCAGACAAAGAACTGGGAGGCAGAGCAGAAGGAGCACAGACTTCACAGCAAAATAGACCTGGCCTTGGATTGTGTTCTGTGATTATGACAGCAACAGTATCATTTGCTGAGCATGTGTGTTGCCTGGTGTGCTAGACCAGAAGGTCTCCTTCAGGATTGAAGGGTTTATCCCTGGTCCTGGGGGACTGTTGGATACACAGAGCTGCCTAGCCCAAGATTTTGGCTCCTTGACAGTTCCATGCGGAAAGGCCAGTCCCTTCCTCCAAACCTGGGATAATTATGAAGGACCCTTTCAGCTTTAGCACCTCCACTGGGACTACATTGTGGCCAGAACCTCACCCTAAAAAACTCCTGTGAGATGATCTCTATCTCAGAGTTTGCTTTCCAGAGATTCCAATTCGTGTCACACAGGTGATCTGACTGTGACCTCATGTTAGATCTCTGGGCTGCGATTACTTTATTTTACAGGTGGAGCTTTTGAGATTTAGGGAGGTTGAATGGTTTACCCATTGGCATTATGTGGCAGATACCAGGTTCAAACTGAGTGTAGTTGTGTCCAATGCCCAGCCTTTCTATATTGCCACCCTATAGGTGTGTGACTTTCAGCAATGGAAACCACGGGGTTATAAAATCAGATTGCTGGAAGGGAACTCAAAGTTCATGTGGCCACAGTCTTAATCTCCGGATCTGAGTTTGTTGGATTCAGCACTGGAAGTCTTACATCCTGGGACCTCTGTGCTCCCTGGTGAACCAGGTGGTTGGTCACCCTATGTGAGGGTTGACTGAAGCACTCAATGAATTTATCCATTCAGTTACTCATTCAACAAATGTTCATTGAGTATCTGCTCTGTGTCAAGTACCACTTTAGGGACCAGCATTGCCTTTTAGCAGGGAGAGGAAATAGCAATGGGATAGGCAAATACATACTATAGTCAAGCAGTGGCAGTGGTTATGATGGAAAAAATAAGAGAATAGGGAAATGGGCTGAGGGTGAGAAAGTGTTATGTTTTAGAGACAGGGAACAAAGAAGCCTTCTGAGATAAGAGTCCTTTGGCTAAAGACCTGAATGAAAGGAGGAACAGCCACACAGATGTCAGTGAATTCCAGGAGGGAGGAACAGCATGTGCTAAGGCCCTGGACATTGGCAGGTGGAGGTGGGTGGAAGGGACATGATGAACCAACAGGAAAGATTGGAGAGGATGAGATTGGAGAGACATTAGGAGCCATAATCCTGCAGGGCCTAGGGGTAGGAAATAAAGAACTTAGGTTTTATTGCAAGATAGTTTGGAGAAGGCAAGTTGTGTTTCAAAGGGGGTTTTGTGACTGTTGTTCTGAGAATAGATCATAATAAATGTCATTTCCATTTCCTTTCTGGATTCTATTTCTATTTCTATTTCTATTTCTATTTCTATGAACATCAGAGAGGTTTCTTAGAGGACATCATATTTAAGAGCACGGTATTGGGAATCAGACTCCCTGAGTTCAAATCCTGGTTCCATCACTCACTGGCCATGGGATCTTGAACTCTTTGCTTAATGTGTTTAAGCCTTGGCTTCCCCATCAGTAAAACAGAGATAATAACAGCACCTACTTTATGTTGTGAGGATGAAATGTGGTAATACTCATAGAGTTTAGGATAATATTTGCATTTTTATAGCTGATTTTTTATTGTAGAAAATATAAAATTTACCATTTTAACTATTCTTAAGTGTGCAGTTCAGTGGCATTAAGTACATTTAAACTGTTGTGCAGCCGTCGCCACCATCCACCTCCAGAGCTTTTTCATTTTCCTAACTGAAGCTCTGTATCATTAAAACACTAACTCCCCTTTTCCCCTTCCCAAGGCCCTGGCAACCATCATTCTGTTTTCTGTCTCTATGAGTCTAACTACTCTGGGGACCTCACATAAGTGGAATCATATAGTGTTTGTCTTTGTGACTGGCTTCTTTCACATAACATAATGTCCTCAAGGTTCATCCAAATTGTAGCATGTATCAGAATTTCCTTCCTTTCAAAGGTTGAATAATATTCCATTGTATATACCACATTTCGTTTATACATTCATCTATGATGGACATTTGGGTTTCTTTCACCTCTGGCTATTGTGAATCATGCCCTGCATTTTGTAAGCACTGGATTTATCTTTGCCATAATTTTCAGCCTGGTTTTTGTGTGGGGAAATGATAGGTGTTTAGGATGGGGAGGCAGGAGATGTAGATTCTGGATTTGTGTGAGGCCAACTCAATTATTCAGTATGAACCTCAACTCTGTCATCTATGAAATGGTGATGCTAATGCTTATTTCAGAGGGCTTGTTGAAAATATTAAATTAGATATATCCTGCAAACTTTAGAGCTATGCTGTCCAATACTATAGCCACCACCCACATGTGACCACTGAACATTTGAAATGTGGTTAGTCTGAGAAAGAACAAGTGTTGTAGAGGATGTAGAGTAGATGAAACCCTTGTGCACTGTTGGTGGGAATGCCAGTTGGTGAAGCCACTATGGAAAACAATATTAAGGTTCCTAAAAAAATTAAAAGTAGAACTACCATATGATCCAGCAATTCCCTTTCTGGGTATTTATCTGCAGTATCTGAAACTAATTCATAAAGATATAGGTGTTCACTGTAGCCTTGTTTACAATAGCCAAAACAGGGAAATAACCTAAATGTCCATTGACAGATCAAGGGATAAAGAAAGTATGGCATATATATTTACAATGGTACACTACTCAGCCAGAAAAAAGATGAAATATTGCCATATGCAACAACATGGATGGATATTGAAAGTATTATGCTAAGTGAAATAAGTCAGACTGAAAAGACAAAACCTGTATGATTTTACTCCTTTGTGGAATATCAAACAAAAAGTAATAAACAAACTAACAAAACAAACAAAAACAAACTCATAGACACATACAACAGAATAGTGGATACCAGAGGGGAAGGCAGGTTGGGGAAATGACAGTTGGATCAAACTAGACTTTGGGTGGTGAGTACATAATAGAGGATAGGGAATTGAATTATAATGTTGTACACCTGAAATTTACATGACATTATCTCAAGGAATTTAATTAAAAAATTAAATTTGTAAAGCACAATAAAACAAAGTGCAATTAAAGAAAAAAAAAAAGAAATGTGGTTAGTCCAAATTGTGACATGCTGTAAATGTAAAATACATATGTCTTTTGAGAACTCAGTACAAAATAAAGAGAATGTGAAATATCTCAGTAATAATTTTTTAATATTGATTACATGTTGAAATAGTAATATTTTAGGCATTATTGGGTTAAAGAAAATATATTACTAAAATTAATTTTATCTCCTTTTATTCTTTAATGTAGCCACTAGAAAATGTAAAATGACAAGTGCGGCTTACTTCATATTTGGATTGGATAGCTCTGGTCTGGAGCTCACCACATGTTTTTGGATCATAATCAGCAGTTTTCTGGGTATTCCTTCCTGGGTTGGTTGGGGTCTGGAAGGAGATTTTCTCCCAGAGCTTCAGACAGACAAATGATTTACATCACTAAGGTGCTGCAGTCTAAATGGTGATCAATGTTTATGGCCCATGGAAGCTTAAACAAGCCAAGAGAATAGGCCCCACATGGCTGCAAATCATATGCAGCCATTACCGCGCAGCCTCCCCATCCCCTCACAAAGGGAGGTTTCAGCATCACCACTCTGCTGGGATTTGTGATTCAGCCCTGTGTTCCCCAGCGACAATAGATTTCTTCATTTCAAAGCCCAAGTCCTAAGAGGCTGGGCTGGTGGATGGGGAGAGCCTGCAGTTTCCCAGCTAAGGCCTCTGTGTATCCCTAATTGTATTATCACAGTTTCTTTAGGGAAAAACCATTTAAGACTTAAGAAAACAAAAACAAAAACAAAAAACAAACAACCTCAGGGAGTGTTACGGTCCGTTTGATTCTGTGTTTGGGTGTAGAATTTCTTCTTCTTCTATGGGGCAGAGGAGAAAAGAATTTCTGTTTCGCAGCTGGAAGAGAGCTTTTGTGTGCAGGCCCCTCCTTCTTCCCTCATTTTATCTCCCTATCGACCGACAGGATATTCAGGGAGCTGAGACGGCGAGTGTTCAACACAAAATAGAGATAAGTTCAGAGCCAAGCCAGTGGAAGCAGAGGCACTAATCTAGCTCAGACCCTGGCAGAGGGCGCTGGGAACAGGATGAGCCTGGGGGTATGGCCCCAATCAGCAACACACTCGCCCCATCTCTCTACACGGTACAGACCTAATGCTTTGCCCAGAGTTGAGAGGGCATTCCTGAGGCTCTCACTCCCTTGGCATTTTAGGCAGGTCTCTGCCTTCTCCAGCTTTCCTGTGTCAACGACAGCTCTGCTCCCTTGAAATTTTGTCACTTGGGGTCTAAATAGTTTCCAAGATGGGACCCAGCTGAATGGATGTTTCATGGCTTTCTTCTTTCACTGTTGGGGTCATGGTCCACGGTGAGGGAAATCATAGATCCCAAGAGTGGGCTGGGATTGGTGGAAGCCAGCCCTTCTATAGAGATGTCAAACTGTGTATGTGAGGCCTGTCTCCTCCTGTTTTGATGGGGGACCTGTTTTGGATAGAGAGCGATCCTCACTGAGCAGCCAGGAGACCTGGCTCTATCAGGGCACAAGCTGCTTCAGCACACCTTGGTCTTTACCTCTTCATCTGTAGAATGGGAACATGGTTCCAGCCTGCCTATCCTGCAACGCTGTTATGAGGACCAAATGAGACTGGGTATGAAAGCAATTTGCACATTGTAAAGGGCTGTGTGAATGTGGAATATCGTCTTTGCTTTTCCTGCAGCACCTAGAAGTCTAGTTTACAAATATTTTTATATCCTTACTCATGGGCCAGGCCCTGAGCAAGACATGAAGGATATAGAAGTGAATAAACACATTCCCTGTCATCTTGGAGCTCATGGTTCAAAGGAAGCGAAAGGCAAAAAGCAGGTTATTACAACTCAGGGGTAAGAGCTCCAGGAAGAATAAAGTAAGGGACTGCAGGAACATAGAAGAATGTGATCTATTCTAGCTTTGAGGGTGGGGATGAAGGGCTTCCTGGAGGAAGTGACATCTAAACTGTAGTTGGAGGGATGAAAACATGTGGCCAGTTCTCAATCAGTGTTTGTTGAGTGAATAAAATAATTAAAAGTGCTATGAGCTGCAAGGATAACTGCCCCAGTGTTCACGTATCAATTTGTAGATAGGAAACTGACTCAGAGAGGTTAAGTGGTTCCTGAAGGTGCCCAGCAGTATGTGGCAGAGTAAGGACAAGCATCAAGGTGATGGTTCTGAGCTTGGGAGGGAGGCTGGTTGTTCCTGATAGGTGTAAGCGACAGCTTCAGGGACAAGCCGGTAGGGACATGGAATATGGTGCCCTTCAGTTGATGAGGACAAAAATGTCATTATGAGGTTGGGTTCCCTGAGAAACAAACTCTGAGTTGGAGACTTCTGTGCAGTAAGTTTATTGATAAGGGATTGCTCTCAGGATCAATGTATATGTAGAAGGTGGGGAAGCAGGACTTAGCAGAAGAGGAGAGAAACTCAACTGCGATGTGGTCACATCAATAGCCTCTGCTGATCTCACAGGGAGTGCTGAGGCTGGGCTGGCCTTCAGAGTTGTCCCAAACTGAGGGAGGTGGCTGAACTTTATACACTCGCATCAACCTGTCCTGGAGTTGGTTTTCCCCCAAAAGAGGTTTTGACCTTTGGAGAGGCCTAGAGCATGTCTGGAGAGGGGGCTTAGCTGAGGGCTGTGGGCCACGGGCCCTGTGGGCAGTTGGGGAATGGGACTGTGGTCCTGACATGGGGAATGGATGAGGAGAAACAATAGAGGTCTAGGCTGTGA
Source organism: Murina feae (assembly GCA_004026665.1). Taxonomy (NCBI): domain Eukaryota; kingdom Metazoa; phylum Chordata; class Mammalia; order Chiroptera; family Vespertilionidae; genus Murina; species Murina feae. Next base: position 46,204 of record PVJC01002917.1, read on the forward strand.
AGCACAAAGTCAAAGGCCTGCAGGCTCCGTGAAAATAAAGCTGAGTGTCAGTTTGGGGGGTTCCCACTGAGTGAAAGAAGGGCTTCTGGGGGGTGGACAGAAATGGGGCAGTTTTTACCTGGAGGTTTGCACAGGGGCAGTAAAACCTCTGCACCAGACAAGCGTCCCTGGGTAGGACCCAGGTCTTTGCTAGAGCGGGGTGAGGTAGGGGGGCGGGCCTGGTGAAAGCCAGAGTGGTTTTTAGCCCCCTGGAACTGGGGGCTCAGAGGCTGATTAAGGCTCCGCTTCACAGAAAGCCCGGTGTTTGGATTGGCTGGTGTGTTGGGCGGAGACTGAGCCTTCAGGGGGTCCAGCTGCGGGGACAGGGAGGCAGGGGCTTAAAAATGAAGTGGGAGTTGACACCTCTCTCCATCAAGGAATAGTCTCCAGAGCCCCCAACCCAACTGCCTCAAGGGTGAGCTAATTTGGCCACAGCTCCCAGCATAGCTGTTTCCATGGATACATTTCAAGCCTCAGTCTGGTCATCTACAAAAGCATCAAAGGCAGCAAACCCCCATCCATGCATAATCTTTTGTTACAGCCCCACAAATAGCTTTTGTTATAGTCCTCCCCCCATCCCTCCCATTCATCCCCCAAACCAAAGAAACTGGCTTAATCGTGGCACAGCCATCTCTCAAAGAAGCACTGGATTGGTTTTTTTCTAGACATTTAGAAGATCTGAGTTTGAATCCCAGCCTTATCATACGTAAAATGCAAATAATGATGCCTAGGGTATAGGGTTGTTCCAAGGATTAAATGCGATGATTGTATCTGAAAACGCCAAACACATTGCCAGGCTCATGGTGGGACCTCATTAAATGTTAATTTCTTTCCTCTATAATTTGTCAGTTGTGCCACTTAGCAATCACATTTACCAGTAGTACTCACAATCTTTGTACAGTGTCTCCCAGAGTGTCACATGCACTTAATACAGAATAACTTGTCTTTGATGCCAGTTTACTTTCCCTGATGGCAAACATCAAGTCCTATGACTGCAGCCTTGTAGAATGTCTCTTGACCATTCTGTTTGCTGCCCCCAAATTTCGGAGGAATCAGTTACAGGACCTTGAAGGCAAATGGCCTGGTGTCTTTCTCTCCCTTCTTAAGGCCAGATCTTTTGCTGGGAGCATGCGGAGGCACACAGAGGTGGGGGAAGCTCCCTGCCTCCAGAGTCTATTCCAGCAGATGGGTCTGCTGCAGCGCTGCTTAGGAGGTTAATGGACACCAGCTGTCTCAGCAGGCAAGCTTTCGTTTTCTTCTGGAACCACTTAATCTGACTGAACATCTGCCTTGGCTTCCAGGTTTTTCCATCACCTGAGCTTCCACACTGGTTAAATCACCAATGGGTGTTGGAGGAGCTCTTTCTCCTTTCCTCACTCAAGGTTGGGGTATACCAGTCTGAGGAGGTGGTGGTGGAGAGGGAACAAGAGTGGGGCGTGGTTGGCCCCTGTTACTGTCCTTCATGTCTGCTTTGTTATCACTGAACCTTCCTGCTGGAAAACCAATTTTAAGCCAACAAAATGCTGTCTGTCTGATTAGGGGATATATCCATCTGGACCAACATTGGCTGGCCATCAAGGGGGAAGTTGGGGGGCGGGGGGTGAAACACTGGAAGTGATTTGAAGGAGTTGCCTGCATGCTCACCTCTTTCCTTCCCCATAGCCTCTATTGGTGCATTTCCAGATCACTGACAGCCCAGGGAGCAGTTGTGACTTGATTTGTACTTGGAAAGTGCCATTTTGTTGTTGGTACCATTGATTTTTAAACATTGGCATGTGTCAGAGTGACGTGAGTAGTTTAGTAAGGTGCAAACTTCTGGACCCCAGATGAGACTCAGTAGGTCTATTGTGGAACCTAGGAATCTGCATTTGAAACAAGCACCCCAGCCTGGCCCAGTGGTTGAGTGTCAACCTGTCATTCAGGAGATCATGGTTCGATTCCTCATCAGGGCACATGCCTAGGTTGCAATCTCGATCCCCAGTGTGGGGTGTGCAAGAGGCAGCCGATCAATAATTCTCATTATTGATGTTTCTATCTCTCCCTCTCCCTTCCTCTCTGAAATAAAAAAAAAATTTAATTAAAAAAACCCAAAAAACGAGCACCTCAGGTAGTGCTGATACAGGTAACTTTAGACTACTAGGAGCAATGTGGCCTAGAACCCTGTCTTTTTGGGGATCTGGAGTTTCTTCTGTCTTCCTCAGGGATGTCACGCATGTTCATGTTCTTTCTTCTTTGCCTGGGAAATTGCTTACCCAATAAGATCTAGATAGAAAGTGACTTCACCTGTGAGGCATTTTCTGAACACCACTTTCTCAGGTAGAATTACTTACTTCTTTCTTTTGCTTCCATAGCACTTTGCAGGTACTTTTTCACTTTTATAGGACAGCACAATGCACGTTTATCTTGGGCTTCTGTGTGCTCCTTGAGGGCAGTGAACTCATCATCTTCCTCTTTTTGTTTGTCCTAGAACAGAGGTGGGGAATGTCCAGCCCTGGGCTGTATACTAGTAAGGCCCTCAAAATCATTTGGTCTGGCCCTGCCCAGGCATTAGGAGTGAGTTAATAAAATGTTTGCCTAAATAGGCTAATTTTTAAGTTGATAACTTTGTATGGCCCACGAATGACATTATAAATATCCAAATGGTCCTTGGTAGAAAAGAGGTTCCCTATCCCTGTCCTAGAATATGGCAGAACAGTTTATCATGAGCACCAATAAGTATTTATTGACTAAACAAAGGAATTCTTGTCAACCCCTTTAATAACATACTTTTTTGTATATATAGTTTTCATTAAGTATATTTAAATAGACAAATTTAGTTTTGATAACATAGCTTATTTATCTTAAATATATTTTTAACATTGATTTTAAAGAAAGGGGAAGTGAGAGGGAGAAAGAGAGAGAGAGAAAATCAATGTGTGAGAGAAACATCAAACGATTGCCTCCCACATGTACCTTGACTGAGGATCAAACCCAAAACTTGGGTATGTGCCTGACTGGGAACTGAACTGGTGACCCTGTGGTACATGGGTTGATGCTCCAACCGATATAGCCACAGTAGCCAGGGATGATCATACAGCTTATTTATCTTAATATATATTGGTCCAATTTAAAGGACAAATACATTTCTTTTCATGACTCATGCCCTAATCCCCATAGGACACAGTATACTATATTCCTGGCTACAGCTTTTCCCCCAAGCACACAAATAATGTCTTGCTTGTGACAGCCATGCTATCAACCTCTACTTTTAATCAATTTAAAAGCCATTTTTCTGGTTACTAGTCAACCTACAACCTATATTGCATTTTTAAATTCTTAAGGCCTTTTTGAAATCTTGATTTTTTTCTTAAACGTTTATACTTTAATGACTATGGTGATATTCGTCTACAACTCCTTCGTCATAGTTCCTCTATTTAATAGCTCAACTTGGTTTCTGTCTCAGTGGCAGGTATCCAGTGGACAAAGATCACGTGTTTGTCATTCTTTTTGGACAAGGCTTAGCATGTCCAATCATAATGAAATTTGTAGAGTGCCATACAGTGTATATACCACTTTCCTATCAGCAATGCTTCAAGTCGACAAATACTATTATTTTTCCTCTAAGATCTTCCTAGCTAGTAAAAGACTTAGCCAAAATTCGAATGCAGTTCTACTCTATCAAAATTCCCCTCAAAAATGATTGTTGTAGCACTATTTCTAATAACAAACAAAAGCACAATCTATGTAATGTCAAATAGGATAATAGTTAAGTGTTGGCTGGCATCTTGGTCAGCTTGGGCTACTATTTAAAAAATACCATAAATTGGGTGACTTAAAACCAAATATTTATTTCTCACAGTTTTGGAGTCTGGGAAGTTCAAGATGAAGGTCTCAACATAATTAAGTTCTTGGTGAGGGCTGTCTTCCTGGCTTGCAGACAGCTGCCTTCTGACTATGCCCTCATAATGTGTGTGTGCGCATGAGAGAGAGAGAGAGAGAGAGAGAGAGAGAGAGAGAGAGAGAGAGAGAGATCCTGTTAACCCATTAATCCCATCATTGAGGTCACACCTTCATGATCTCATCTAAATCTAAATACTTCTCAAAGGCCCTACCTTCAAATACATTGAGGATTAAGGCTTTACCGTATGAATTTGTGGCACACACACATATTTAGTCCATACCAGATGGTCACAACCGTTTGATGGAATATTAGAAACAAGGCCTCTGAAACATTTAAATTTATTCATCGTTATGGCAGTGATATAAAATGAATAAGGAAGGAAACATGGCAAAATGAATACCATTTAGTTGGTGGTTAGGATGAAATGCCATGACTTTTTTATTTTTGTCAATGTTGCTAGAACATCAATACTATTGAAAACAAAAACACAAAACTGAACACCCTTTCCTCCTCTTGCCTTTGTCATTACACTTTTGCACTTTATTAATGCTTCTGAAGTGAGAACAACTTTTGGCTCCCAGATATCGAGTGTGTGTGCATGAGTCACAGGAGTGTAGTCTGATGCAGATGATTAAGCCCGTGGTGAATGCAGAATTAAGCAACTCAGATAACAGAGCCCTGGAGCATCCTTCTTAGAGATTAAACCTTTCAGGCTGTTAGCAGCTGAGAGGTGCTGGGGATGGGAGATAGCTGGCTTAGGAAGGAGAGGCAGGGGGCAGATACTGGATGGGGATGAGAAGGAAAAAGCATCACACTCAGGTTAGTGCTCATTTCTGAAATTGGCTGTCACCCGGAAAAGCGATAGAAAACGTACCATTATCTGAGGAGAGGATGGTGTGTCTGCCTGCTTCCTGCCTTTTGCTTGTTTGCGTTCCTACAGGCTGGGTTTTAGTTTTATGGGCGAGCCTGTTCCTCCAGTTTGTTTGTGTGTGAGTTTTCTCACTTGGTGACTGATCCTGACTTCAAAATACAAGGGTGTCTTAAACCTTGTTGGGAAGAGGCAGGACCAGGCCTCACCTCTTTGCAGGCTTTTCCTTGCACCTGTTTGTTCAGTACATAAATAGTTTGTCCCTTTCTGGTGCGAGGCACAATGCTAGGTGCTGGGAGTAGACACATATGGTCTTTTATGGAACTTACAATTAAATACTGATTGTTCAGTATGGGCTATATAATTTTCAGGATCTGGTACAAAATGAAAATGCAGGGCCCCTTATTCAGAAACTAGAGGCCCAGTGCACAAATTTGTGCATAGGTGGGATCTGGCTGGCCCCACCGATCAGGTTGTGGGGGGGGGGGCTACGGGGAGAGGGATCACAGGGGGAGAGGGATCACAGATGGTTGGCCAGTTGGCCCCACCCCCTGGTTGAACTTCCCGTTGAGGGGACAATTTGCATATTAGCCTTTTATTATATAGGATTATTTAAAATATGAGACATTGCTGGCAGAGTGCCACGCTAAGCACCCTTCTGAGAGATGTGTGCCATGTAGTTTGTATGTGCACAGGTTGTACACCCGGGAAGCTGGCCCTGTGGTTGTTTCTCAAGAGCACCTTATTGTGATTTCTTTCTCCCTGTTGCCCTAACCCTCCTTGTCACTGTGTGTGGGATTCAGAAGAAGAGAGGACCTTCTTTGACTCAGTGGTCTTACATTGATAATGCAACACAGAAAAGAGGCAAGATAAATATTAAATAAATTTTGCTTGCTTGAGACATGTACAGGATGCTCAGCTCCTCTGAACACACCTGGACATAATCAAATAAGATGATAGAAAGCTTTTCAACCTTAAGTTTTGTCCTGTGTTGCAAATTCATAAGTTGTGATCAGTCTAATTGTTATCGGCCTGAAAGATAGCCTTTGTAAGAAAGACCTGTTCTCTGTATGGTGACACGGAGTAGAGTTTAGCATTTCTACAAAGCAATAGACACCTAACAAAGTAATAATAGAATGTTGAGTAACTACAATAGGGTAGTTTCACATTCCCAAAAATGGTCTCTAGAATATTAATTTTAATTAATTACCCTACCTCAGTTGGGTAATTTGACAAATCACTTTTATAAATGCTTCAAACTTTGTTATCTCCTGGAGATTTATAATTCTTATGAAAGTTTCACAGCAGCAAAGAAGCCCTTAATACTTTTGACACAACATTATTTGATTACTCTCTTACAGAATAATAAGTAGCAAATATATCTGTAGATATCTATACATAGCTACAGGATGTATATAATTGTCTATAATAATAAAAGCATAATATGCTAATTAGACCGGATTTCCTTCTGACAACCTTCCAGATGAAGCCAGTGCTGCAAGGGAAGCTGGGTCCCAGGTGCCAGAGGAAAGCTGGTGCTGGCAGCTGGGGGAAGGAAGGCCTACTTTTATACAGATTTTGTGCATCAGGCCTCTAGTATATATATAAAACTACCGCAGCTCTATCTACCTGCTTATCTATCTATATCTGAGATCCTGAAGAATATGCTTTGGGAAACATTGGTGATATACTTCTAAACTTTAAGGCGGGTAGTCCATGGTCACAGGATCTGGATTTGAGACCTCATCACAACCATGAACAAGTTACATGACCTCTTTCAGAGATGGTCCCCACCCGTTAAATGAGGACACTCACATCACTCAATTGTACAGATTAAAGAGACACTAGGTCTGAAAAAACATTTTGTCAATTGTTAACTTGTTTTGCAAAAACATTTAGTGATTATTGAGATTATATTGAAATAAATAAGAACTATTGTTTCCATTATACAGTAGGTAAACTGAGGCCCAGAGAAGTTAAGAAGGGAGTTTGTTGTTTAGAGCCATTTAATGGCAAAGGCAGTCTCTTGACTCACAGTTCTTATTGCGATGCATTTCAGACCAACTCTGCTCATAGATTTTAATTTATAAAACAGGCTACCTCTCTGACAACCATGCACCACGGAATAGCTGGAGGCGGACGCTGGCACCAAAACGCCAGCTTTCCTTTCCTTCCTGGCGTTGACATCTGCTGTTAGCAGAATGATGAAACCAGAAGTGGCAGATTTCAAGAGGATTTGTGTCCTCTCCAGGCTGCCACACCCAGTTAGCTATAAGAATCCCTCTCTCCTCTGAAAACCGTCAGCGAGGTTGATTAAAAAGGGGAGGGGACTTTTTCCTGTCATGAATGAAAAAGAACCTGGAAGTTTCTTTTGTTATTATCTTTTAGAGGGAGGGCAAAAACAACGTTTTTCTTCTTTCTTTAAAGGAGAAGCAGGACACAGTGAAAAACGTGGAAACAAGAATTTGAAAATCTGGGTTCTAGTCCTGTTTCTGCATTTAGTCATGTGATCTTTGGCGGTTCCCTTACCCTTTCTAGGTTCAAATGAGAGTGTGGACTAGTTTGCAAAATGTAGCGTGTGTGTGTGTGTGTGTGTGTGTGTATTTTATCTTTGTGAATTTTCCATATGTGTATCCCCTCTTTAATTATTTTCTGCATATTTTTGTTTAAATAGACCTGTTCTGTACAAGTTATTTGAAAGGGAAACGTTACAGTTCTGCAAAAGTCAGCGTTGTTGCTATATAGTGAAGGTGACTTTAATAACAAAAGCAAGGAATTGTTAAGATGGTAAATTTTATGTTAATGTGTATTTTACCACAATGTAAAACATTTTAAAAATGCAAAGCAAAGAAAATATAACTATTAAAATAAACATTTTCCTTGTACTGCCTCAAATTTTTCATCCACCAGTAGCACTACATGATCTAAAAAGTACCTTCTAGCTCCAAAGGTTTTGGTACACACAATGTTTCTAGTGCAGACTAGGATGCCATAATGTCCTTGCCAGAGAGCCACACATCTTGATGGACCCACAGTTTAACTTTCTCTATCACACTGTTGTCATGGAAACACCCCCTCCTTCAACTTTGGCAGTCCCCAATGGGTGACCCCAGGGCCCGTGTCCCTGTGAGAACCTGGTAGATGGATCTGTTAACTGCATGGTGGTTGGTGTAACTTGGACCCAACCACTCCATCTGTGGAGTATCTTCTGGCCTTTCTTTTCCAAACCTAAAACCACCCACCCTTTGGATCCTACGTCCTTCAGAGAGCCTCTTGGGATCCCTCCCAAGCTACTTTCTCCCTAAATTCTTACCCTGTACAAACATTTTAGGTTGAGTTTCTTAGAAGTAGAGCCTGTGACTGGGCCTTGAGTGCATGTGATTTATTAAAGGAGCGTCTTTTACTAAAGACCTGTGAAGGGTGAGGGGATCAGAATAGGAAAGAGGGAGAGTAGCCCCATGTCACTGGTGGCTCTGGAATTTATTATACTACAGAGTTGTTCTCTAGGTGAGATGGGTGGGGAGCAGCCATTGTGTTCCTATATCAGTCACTGGCCTCAGGCTGTTGGCAATGGGTTAGAGGGTAAATCAGTGATGTGCTAAACTTGCCCCCTATGTCTTAACAGAAGCCAATTGTCAAATTTTTAGGAATTTTGTGAGCTATTATTAAAAATGAGTTATATAAATTTATAATTAAACTAGAGGCCTGGTGCATGAATTCGTGCATGGGTAGGGTTGGACTGCTCAGGGGCAGGGCAAGTGGGGAGGAGGGGCTGCAGGGAGTTGGACGGCCCCACACCCTGGTTGAACTCCCAGTTGAGGGGACAATTTGCATATTAGCCTTTTATTATATAGGATAATGTTAAGAACAGTGGTAATAAAACTCACCACTTTCTAATAATTTTACTAAAGTTTTCATTTATCAATGTTCTTGTGATTATTTTTTGTCTGTCATAGTTTTAAGGTAGGAATACCATGTGATGAAGAACTACTGTACATTTCCTCGAAGCTCTGCATTCGGCAATGTTATGTTGGTAGCTTGATTCTGGTCTTAGCTTTGCCATTATCTTACTGTGTGACCTTGGGAGAGTTACTAGACATCTCTGTTTCCTCACTCATGAAAACGGGGGGTCAAATGATCTCTTAGGAGACTTCCAGATCAGTATAGCCTCAGACTATGTGATTCTCTTAGCCACTAAGACCTGAATTGGGAATATTACGGGAACTTCATCTCATTGTATTTCCTACAAGAGTTAACACTCAAAAGTTTAATTTCTGATCCCGAGGTTTAGAAAGCCACTAGTAAAATTAGGTAACATTTATTGGGCATTTACTATATACAAGGCATTTTTGGCATTAACTCGTCTAATCTATATATCATAATAGGGTTTGTTTGCTTGTCCTTTCTATTTTAAGATGAGAAAACAGGCTCTGAAATATTAACTAACTTGCCCAGTCACACAGCTAATGTTCAGTTTGGGATTCCAACCCCAGTCTGCTCAGTTCCAGAACCTGTGCTTTCAGCCATTTCCCATCTCCCCTTATTGGGAAAGAATTTGTCAGAGGCTCTTGCTATGTCAGGGTCCTCATTTGAGACCTGGAGACTGATGGGCTCCATTCCCTCTCCTCCTACTCCCTGCCTTTCTTATTCTGGGCCCTCTTCTGGGTAGAGTGGGTTGTAAGCCCCTCGGCAGCTCAGGCCTTTGTAACTGTTGAATAAGCAAATATAGGAGAAAGGCCAGGGGAATGGAATCCAGCTGTGCACTTAGCCATTTGTCTGGGATGCACAGTGATGGGGTGTAAAGAGCAAAGGAGGTCCATAATGAACATTTCCCAGCAATGCTTCGGAAGAAACACTACAGATGCTGAGCTGCTCTTTGGGGACTGGTGCAGCTGTTAGAACACAGCCAGGAGATGTGACATTCGCCCTTGGACTTACCAAAGGGTCAGATCACCTTTACCCAGAAAGCCAGCTACTCTTTTGTGATGTCTGATCCTGGGGCCAAGCAAGGAGAGCTCACACTTCACACTGACTTCTTGCCACCTGGAAACCCACAAAGTGTAGTTTAGCACCAGGCCACCAGGAGACTTTCTGTGCAGACCAAAGAGCCTTTATTTTTCAGTTTCCTTCAGCCTACGCCCCCACTCCAGGGTAACAGGAACCTGAGCCTCACCTGTCTGCCCCCGGACCCCATCTTGGTGTTTGAAATCTCCTCATGTACTCAGTTTCTTTCTTTCTTTCTTTTTTTTAAAAAAATATACTTTATTGATTTTTCACAGAAAGGAAGGGAGAGGGATAGAGAGTTAGAAACATTGAGGAGAGAGAAATATCAATTAGTTGCCTCCTGCACACCTCCTACTGGGGATGTGCCCGCAACCAAGGTACATGCCCTTGACCGGAATCGAACCTGGGACCCTTCAGTCTGCAGGCCAACGCTCTATCCACTGAGTCAAACCGGTTAGGGCCTCACTGTTTCTTTAAGCTTCTGAGTGTATCTTCAGCCTGGCTCCCTACTTCACATAAGGCACTAATGCCTTTCTTGTGGTTCTGCCAGCAGGGAAATCGAGGTCAGGGAGATCTGCCAAGAACATCTTTTTGTGTTTTTTAGGCAGGAGTGATCTATAAGTGATCACTGAAGGGAAACAGCTGAAGGGATGGTTTCAAGGAGAGAAAAACCAGTAATCGAAGCATTGGATTATAGAAATGAAGAGAGTGAAAGATGCCAGGATGGGCTTGGGAGTCAGGGCACCCCCAAACTTTCCCCTCAGGATTTCCCATTTTAGTCATCCGTACCATCATCCATCCAGTTGCCAGGCTAGAGACCTGGGCATTATCCTGGGCATTATCCTTGACTTTCCTCCCTCACTGCAGAGTCTAATTGGTTACCTAGTCCAGTTTTAACAACCTCCTTGATTTCAGTTCTTCTCCATGGCCCACTGCCCACTCCCAAGGGTTCACCAGCTCTTACCTGGACTGGTTTAGCAGTCTTCCCTCAGGCTTCCTGCTTCCATCCCTGTCTCCTCTTCTCATCCATTCCCACCTGCATTCTTCAATATCTCCCAGGAAGAATAGACTTTGTCATCATTGCCCCACAAGTTGGAACCCTTCATAACAATTGACTCCAGGGTGAAATTCAAACTCATTAGCTTTGGGCAAAGCTTTTCTTGCTCTGTGACTGGGGGAGGGGGTCCCCAAGACACCTGTAGGTTTGATGACTGACTAGAAGAACTCAATAGAACTCAAAAGATTTATATTCATAGTTATGATTTATTAGGAGCAAAAGGATGCAGATTAAAATCAGCAAAGGAAAAGGTGCATAGGGTGGAGTCCAGGGATACCAGACATAAGCTGCCAGTTGTCTTCTCCCAGTGGAGTCATATGGACAGTGCTTCATTCTCCCAGCAGTGATGTGTGACAACACATTGAAGCTCACCGTATGGTTGTCTAGTGTTTTTATTGGTGTCAGTCACGTAGGCATGGATCACCTATGTGACTAACCTTAGCTTCTCAGTCTTGAGCTCCCACTGAGTCCCCCAGGCAAGCAAACACAGGCCTTCACCATAAACCATTGTTAGCATAAACTCTGGTGTGACCCAGAGCCCCACGTATACAAATACATGCTCAGGCAGGATGTTCCAACACCTCAGAGGTTATCTCCTAGGAGCTGGTGAAAGACCAATCTTTCCTTTGGAATGTGCAGGGTTTGAGCACTGCAGGCCCGCTGAGTTAATCCTTTCTTGCACACCCTCCAACCTCACATCCACCACTCTCTCCCATGCACCCCACACTCCAGCCATATCATTTAGCCTGTACTCTGATGCCTCTGTGCCTTTGCATGTACTGTTCCTTTTGCCTGGAATTCCCTTCCACCTCTCCTGCCCTAGTCTACCTGCAGAGCTGTCACTCATTTTCGAGTCTCTGGGCAAGCACTCCATCCTGTGAGAAGCCTTTCCTGATGTCCCCGGGGAGGCTGAGCTTCTCCCTTCTGTGCCCTCGAAGTAGTTTAAATACCCTTGTCATTCATAGGTCACTCGTGTCTATTTCACACACTGTTAGCGCTTTTAGAGTGGGGAACAAGTAGTCCATTAAAAAAGAATTTACGTTTTTCTAATTATAAAAATAATACTTACTCATGGATAAATATTGGGGCAGCATGTTGCTTTTCAACTTCTTTCTCTCCAGTACTTTCCACATCAAAGCCTTGCAACCAAAGGGCCTGGGCCTGCCTCTGCCTCCAAGTAGCTGCCTGATGCTGCTGCCTAAATCTCTCTAAGGTTGTGAATGAGGGTGGCCCACACCCATGTTCTCTCCCATCCTCCTTTCTCTTCATTCCAGAGACATGTGGAATGGGCTGGGAGCTGAGGACATAGAGTTGAGCGCCCCACCCCATCCCCCACCCCCCCCCATCCTGAGGAGCTCAGTGTGGTTGGAGACAGAGAGACATTCTAGATAGCTTGCTGGGACATGAGAAAGTACCACAAACAAAGGTGCTGGCATTGTGGAGGAGGAAGAGTAATTTTTTTTTTTTTTTTTTTAATGCAGGAAGTAGAGTTGAAGTAGGGATGGAGTAAGAGAAAACTTCCCAAAGAAGTTGATGTTTAGGCTAGGCCTTAAAGGAACTTAGGGTTTTGCTTAGGGAAGGAAGAGGTTTCCAGGCCAAGGTCATAGAACAAAGGCGGATGACTGGCTGTGTGCAGCCTGGGCTGGCTGAGCTCAAGCCTGTGGGGCTCCTCCTCCCCCAGAGTCCCCAGCCCTCAGATGTGACAACGCTACTTCGATGCCTTTGATCCCAGGCAGGGTTTGTTCCCAGGGGCCTGCCCTTGCCAAGCTGCTGGCTCCACGTTCTGTTTTGGCTACGGGGCTTCTTTATTTTTTCTTTATTTTTTCGGTCATTTGGCTCTAGATAAGTGTGAAATCGTAATTCAGGCTCAAAATAGCTGGCTGATTAAAACCTCGTGAAACAAAAAATTGGGAGAAATGTGCACTAAAACAGATGTCGAACAACCCAGGTAGCTTAGCTGCATGCCAGCTTTCAGCCTATAAATACATCAATTGGCACATCTTTCTGGTTTAAACAGCAAGCCCTAGAGATCAGAGCCAGCCAGTGCTATTCCATTATACCACGTTTTTAGTTTGGGGGAGTCCTTTGAGCAAAATGGGACCTTTAGGGGCCAACCTGTCATGCTTGAGATCATGGTGAGACCTGCATTGTCATGCCAAGAGCTCAGTGTCTTCGCTGAGTCCTTCTGACTCACTTGTCCTCATCTCCTGTCTTCTAAATCACTCCCTGCTGCTCCTTGCCACTGTAACCAGGGCTTTTCACACCCTATTCTGCAGCTTTTAGGCTTTGAAAATAATCACCAGAACCCCATGGGGTATATTTCAATGTGAGTTTTGTAAGTGTTGGTGAAATTACCAGAATCTTCTACAGATTATATGAGGATATTTCTAAATCCAGTGTTATCATTGTTTTTGTTCTTTTCTGAGTTTTTCCTTCTCTCTGTGTTTAAGTCTCTCTTTTTGCTACTTACTGGTGGTGGGATTGTGAGCAGGTAATTTAACCTCTCTTGTGTCTCAATTTCATTTGTAAAGTGGGGATGATTACATATAGCACTTTCCTCACTGCGCTGATAGGATGAAATGGGATTATGTATGAAAAGCACTTAAAACAGTGCTTGGCACATAGTAAGCACTAATAACTGGTTAAGAGTATTATGATTACCTGTATCTCCAAATTGTACTCTCAGGTGTATCTCTTATCTTAAAACCTGGAATAAAAGGAAAGTAGGAAATGTGGGGAGAACTGGGTTTGAATCCTGGTTCCTACCTATGACTAACCCAACATCACAGAGTAAGCCAGCACTTCCTCTTAGAACTGAATTTGGTCATAGAAGAATGATGAGGGTGGATTAGATCAGGAATGAAAGATATAGGAGGGCTGCAGAATTTACGGGATTTTTCTCACTCATTTTCCACCAGTCTCTATATGACCTCAGAATCTTCTGAATACAGGTCTCTAGGGCAGCCATTATAACATGATCAGATGGCACCTAATTTGAAATCTGTGTTTTGTCCTTGGGCTAAATGATATCCCAGCTCTGATCATGTATACTATTAAATAAAGGGATGTGTGGAGCCCATTTTTTAGCCTCCATAGGTAGCTGGTCCTCCTCCCATATAACTACCCATTAAGTATGACAATAGATAAAAATGGACTTTCAGCAAGGTCTTGTGAACCATTTAGCTGAGGATAAGGAGGGGCTTGCCTTATTGGCTGCAGCATTTTCTAGGCCTCTGTTTTCTTGGCATAATATTTGAGACAGTCCTACTGAAGGCCTGAACACATTTTATTTCCACCTTTAAATTTGGTTTTAAGTCAACTGAATAAGTATTTGCATTTGTATGTTCTTTTTTAGGTGAGTGTGGACAGGGCTTGGCCTCTGCCCCGAAGGAGTTTTAACTTAATAGAATTGGATTGAGGTACACAGAGCAGTGAGAGAACACAGTACAGCGTTGTTTACAATCAGATGCTAAATTAAGTACTAAAACATATATTATAGGTCAGAGATAGGAAAACACAGCATCACTATGCCCATGGAAGACATAACTAATCAATCACTGTAGTCTTTCCTAGTAACCTCAGGTGCTGCCCAATAATCCTTCTCAACATGGAAGGCCAAACAACCACTATCATAGGTCAGAGTTGGCACATGAAGTAAAACTTATATGCCATTCTGTGTTAGTTACAGCTGTTGTCACAAATCTCAAAATCTCAGTGGCTTAGCACAATAAAACTTTATTTCAAATTTAATTTTTAAATTGGTAAGGAAGTCTGCTCCACACAGTCATTCACAAACCCAGTCTTCTTCCATCTGTGACTCTGTCCCTTCTTGAGGCCTGTGGAGTCCTTTCTATTAAGTTATAGACAATGAGGACTATGCCTGAGGATTCTTTATGGTCTAGACTTGAAAGGGGCATGCACTGTGGAACTCACTTTTTATTGACCAGAACTCAGGCACATGACCCCAACTGACTGCAAGAAGGCTGGGAAATGTAGTCTAGCTGGGTGCCCAGAAAACAGGAAAGAAATGTAGATGTTGGTGGGCACTAGCATTTCTGCCACACACCCTGGATTAACAGGAAACTTCTAAAAGGAGTGGAGTTGTCAGAAAAGGCCTTGAAAAACAATAAAAGACCTTGAGAAGGGCTCTGGGAAATGTATGAGATGTGACTATGTCAAGGGACGGGAAGTAGGGAGAGCATTCCAAGGTGGGGCAAAGCAAGAGTTAAAGATTAGAGGTGGGAGTCACTGGCTTTATGGAGACAAGATGGCTGGAATTAAAGGTTTGGAGAAGGAAATCCTGCATAGATGGGGTTAAGTGATGGTTGAGTCCCTGACTGTGATGATATTTCCTATCTAAATGGCAGAAATTTGAACAACTGTTTTGTCTCCAGCCAAAGCTACAAAAAAGGAAAAGACCCATAGTAGTTACTGGTTTGATTCTTTCAGCTTCTGTTTTTCCTTTGGCTGTCCTTCAGTGAACCCATCAGCCTATTTAGAAATACCACCCATTCTCAAGTTTCCTCAAAACCCTTTTTTTAAATGGTGTAAAGAGAATTCCCAATGAGAAGAGAGCAAGTGGGTCAGGAAGCTGGAAGCACTAGTTCTTAGCCCAACTTTGCATCTTTCCCTATTTGCATATATTATCACGCACTAATTATTCATAGAGAGCCTTGCCCTTCGTGAGTTCGCATTAATTTAGATTGCTTTTGAAAAGCAATTAAGGAAGGAATTAAGTGATCATACATCAAAGGGAAAAAAGACGTGGCACTAAAGCCATGGGATGCGCTTTGCTGAAAGTGGCCATTTCAGGTCGCTGTGAGCTTTTACTCTAGCCCAGGAAATGTCAGCAGGTGCACCTGAGTTCTTCTAAAACTCCTGTAGCCTTGTTTGTCACAGCTTTGATCAGTATCTCAGTGGATCAGAAAGTAGCAGAGGCAAGCCTCTTTCCCTCCCTGAGCCTGAGTTTCCTCATCTATAAATTGAAAAGGCAGGTTAGTTCATCTTTCATGGTCCTCCCTCTAGGTTACAATTATCTGTCAAAGTCTTTTTGAAGACTTATAATTATATAACATTACACATGGACGCACTAATTACCTGCTCGTAATCCGTAAGGTTTTCCTTGTTCAGTCTTCCCATGGGCGTTATTAGGAACAGGAAAAGTGAACTAATATTTTTATATCTCTCTCCTGCTTCAACCGAAGCATAGTTTTGTTTGTTTGTTTTTGGCTGTTTGCTTTTCATTGTATTTGGGCCTTTTAAAACGCGTATTTGTAAAGTTTAATACACATACAGAAAAGTGTACATTTGGTAAGTATATAGCTTGATCCTTGCTTTTTATGATTATTTTCTTGTATTCTCTTCCCCTTCCTCTCCCTCTTCTAATTTGGACCCTGAAAAGGACTGGGACCAGAGTCCCAGATCTCTTGCTTCCATAGGCCTCTGGCGCAGGGGGTTGTTTGCTAAATGAGGGGGACCTGCTGGGGACCTGGTTTGCTGCCCTAATCACCATTACAGATAATGCAAAGGTGTGCAGGGGTTCTAAAAGCGTCGCTGATTTGTCTAAGCCCGTCTCACACGGGCTTGGATGAGATCCTCAGGGAGCAGTTATCCAGTGAAGTGAGACAGAGGCTGACTGCAGGGCCCTGTTTGGAGAGGTTGGCAGAGGAAGAGGAGACAGGAAGAGGAGAGCGAGGCGCAATGGAGCACATGCTGTCAGAAGGAACAACAAAGGGGAAAAAGCAGCAGAGACTGGATTCATACAAGCCAAGGAGGTCAGGGGTGAGAGCATGGGGGCGGCAAGTTTAGGCAGGGAAGAGAGAGGAGGAGGAGGACCAGGGCTGAGACAGGCCACTGTTTTTGTGATTAGGAGGTTGGCAAAGATGATGCTTCTTTGAAGAGGTGAAAGGGAGGTGATGTGTGGAGAGAAAATGGTTGCAAACACTTAGCACAGAGTTTGTATGTGTGTGCTAGTGGGGTTCTCTTCCAAATCCCCTCCCACTGCTGGGCATAATGATTAAATCCTGTCTGGCTCCTTCCTCAGTCAATCCACCGACTGGGCAACCTCTCTTCCACTTTTTTTTTTTTTTAATCTTGGAGGCGCACTGCCTTTTAGAGAGATCACCATTCAAGCTCCTCTTGCAGAAGAAATAGTAAGATACAAGGAGAATTTAGTACCACCCACTCTAGAAAGGTCTAATTAACCTTGCTCTGAGGCTGTCCAAATGACAAGCTGCTCCTCTAGAATAACAGATGCCCCTGATGTTTATTCAAGAGCGGATTATCGATTGTCTGACTCAAACTGAATAGATTTCAGTAACTGGAAACAAACATCTACTTTGGGCTACCTAAGGACATGGCATAATTATTCCCAGGGTCAGATGTACGAGCTTGGTGTAGAGAGAGGTAGAGTTGACCTGCTCAAGGTGTTTCATATTTTCACCTGACATTTATTCATGTGAGGTTTTCCAAAGGATAGGCTCCTTATCTGTAAAATGGAGTGATACTTTGCTTACAGAATTATATGAGGATTAAATGAGATTTTGTATCTCACATACTAATGTCATCCCAGGCATGTAGTAAGCATTCTATAAAAGGCGGTATTAATAATAATACAATTAAGCATTTACTGTATTTCCCAGGTGATGTTATAGAATGAATAATGCAAGACTCCTGTTCTTAAGGAGCTGGCAATGTAGCAAAAAAGAGAGATTCATAACAGGCCGTGTGGGAAATACCATAATAGAGGGGCACTCAGAGCTCTGTGAGAACATGGAGGAGAGGACAAGGAATCCTCTCTGGGAGAGGCAGACAAGCTTCCCTAGAGGAGGAGTCTCTCATGTTAGACCTTGAAGGCAGAAGAACAGAGAAAAGACATTCCTGGCAGAGGAGGCTGCAGGTCCAAAGGCAATGAGGTTGAGACAACCTGGTGCTCTTTGAGGAAGCATTAACTAGTGTGGTGCGGCGTGGGCGACACGGTGATTAATTCTACCAGCCCTGGGGTTGAGGTGTGATGTTGGAGAATTGCCGAGCTCCCTGGTTTAGGTAGAAAGTGGAGTGCTTCCTGCCTTGCTGAACTGTATGTGCCTGCCCACACTCTCCTCCTCCTAATCCTCCTGGAGCCTTTTGGGAGAGAGGGATCAAGCTTGGCATCCAAGGCTCATTACGGTCTGTTTTCTTATCTTTTTTCCCTGGATATCAATATTTCGCAACATTTGCCCAGCGACTGTCTTACAAATGAAGTGTCGTTGGTATGCCCTCCTCACCTTCAATCATCTCAGTTCACAAATGGCTTCTTCCCCTGATCCTTTGACCACTTCAGTGTAGCTAGTGAGAATGGCTGGAATCTGGCTGAGGTGAGCTAAGCATCTGAGGGATAGAGAGGCACCACCTGGTGCAACAGGCATGGCATGGTGTCCTGTGGGAGAATGTGGGGTTGGTCCAAACAGGCAAAGGGACTTGCAGTATTTCTGAAACCACAGACTTCCACTAGGTGGATGAAATACTTGAAATGGGAGCCTGGGCCTGGGACCCTTGGGAATCCAGGGTGGAGCCTCATAGAGGAGACCCCAGTTTGGGAAGAGAGGGTGGTAGAGCAGGATACACCAGGCAGACACTGCAGCTACACCCACATGGGGGCCCAGAACAAGGTGGGGTCCTGGCTGTCCTGCTGGGATGCATGGTGTGGGAATTGAAGGGTGGAGCCTGTGCTGATTCACACTCCTGTCTGGGAGGAATCAATCGTTCAGTGCAAGAGTAAGGAGCCAGGTTGGCTGGATAACCTCCAGCTCTTCTAACCTCTCCTGTAAAGCAGCTAACTAGCTGTTCACTATTTGTTTGACCCTTAGTCTCCAAATGCCTTTCATATTGCAGCCAAGTCCTCATTGAACTCCCAGGTGGTTCTGCCTAGCTCCCATCTAGAGCATAAATTCTTAGAGGGCAGAATCCATGCCTGCATTTCTAATAATAGTAATGGCATCAAACAACACCCATTTATTGAGCACTTCCTCTAGGTGCTGAGAGGTTTAGATGTATAAGTCATCCAATCTAACTTTAAAACCTTGAGGCAGGCTTATCCCCATTTGACAGATGAAGAAACCGAAACCCAAAGAACGAAAAATATGGTGTTGAAGTTCACACAGCTAGTAACTAGCAGTTCAGATTCAAATCAAGTCTGATGCGAAGTTTGTACTTAAAATCCCCGTGCTGTCCTGTGAAACACAATCATTTCAGCTCACTGAAACGAGTGTGTCTTTGTTAAAGGCAGTGACTGTGCAGTGCATTGCCTCATGTCTGCCTCACTTGCTCAGTAACCTGGGCCTCCGGCACCCCTTGCTCAGTAGTCTCCGTACATGAATTAATTGATTGAATTGGGAGGTGGAGATTTAGGGATTGTGCAACCCAGGGGCACCTGGACTAGTGCCTTTTGCTTCCTTGAGTTCATGGGCATGGAGACCCCTGGGATCAGATGGAAATGTCTGCAGAGAGTGTTTTTCAAATAGCCCCTTCAAAGCGGTCTGCCTAGCAACAAAGAGCCTTTCAGAATCCAACTCCTCAAGGAGGAGGAGCTCACAGCAGTGAGGGTAGTGACTGGGCGGAGGGGGGGAAGGGTGGCTTGCTGGAGTTACTGCTGTTCTGACTCCACAAAAGGGACAAGCCACAGAGGATTGAGTTTCATCTGGGGTACAGTTGTGGAGTCTGAGGAGCCAAGGCTAGGGGTTAAGGCTGATGAGAGTGAGAATGTCTTTAGGGAACAATCTGGGGAGAGAGAGAGAGAGAGAGAGAGAGAGAGTGTGTGTGTGTGTGTGTGTGTGTGTGTGTGTATGTGATAGCAAATTTATGTTTTAGTATTAGAGCACAACTATATGGGTGTGGAAGGATGTTTTTTAACAGTTTCCCAGGGAGATAAGTGTTTTTAATTAAGAACAATTCTAAAATATAAAAGTAATGCATACTTGCTGTAAAAATTGAAATATAGAAATATATAAACCTCTACATAAAACATTGAATTTCTTGCCACCCACGATAAGTAATCACTGATAACATTGCAGAGTGTTTTCTCCCAGACTTGCATGCCTATATGTGTGTGTACATGTGCATTTAAGTGTGTGTGTGTACTATGTTTTATATGTACGTTATTAAACATCTGTATAATAGATATGCTAGATTCTAAACAAGTGCACAGTGTATTTTTTTTCCACTACCTCATTTAATTCTTACATTTTTATGAAGTTAGATATTAATATAATTCCCATTGAAATGGTGAGGAAAGTGAGACAGTGAAGTGTAAAGGGGTAAAAATGTGCTACAAGGTTCTTATATTTTCCTACTAGCCATGTATATGTGGTTTATAACCAAGCAGGATTATATTAGCTTTCTTTGCAACTTGGCTTCTGCTCTGGGCCACTTTCATGGCCCCTTCACCTCCTCCTCCTCTCCCAGGATCCCAATCACTGCTTTTTCCTCTGGACCCAAGGATGTCCGTGCCTCAATTCCCGGGGAACCTGTGAATGTTATTTTACCTGGCAAAGGACCTTTACAGATGCAGCAAAGGTTAAGACCCTTGTGTAAGTTTCTCAGGGCTATTGCAACAAAGCACCAAAAACTAGGTGGCTTAAAACAACAGACATTTTTTGTCTTATAGTTCTGGGAGGCTAGAGTCTGAAGTCAAGGTGTCATTGGGGCTTTGCTCTCTCTGCAGGCTCTGGGGAGGATCCTTCCTGGCCGCTTCCTGGTGTTTGCTGGCCATCCTTGACAGTCCTTGGCTTAGAGCTGTATCAGTCCAGTCTCATGGCCATCTTCCCTCTGTGCATGTCTGTCTCTGTGTCCAAATTTCCATTTTTATAAGGATGCCAGACACAATGGATAGGGCCTACCTGAATGATTTCATTTTAACTTGATTACCTCTGGAAAACCCTATTTCCAATTAAGGTAAGCTGAGATATTTGGGGCTTAGGACTTCAACATATCTTTTTTTTTTTTGGGGGGGGGGAGAATACAATTCAACCCATAACCATCTTAAAATATGGAGATTATTGTGAGTTATCTGGTGAGCCCAATCTAATCACATGAGCCCTTAAAAGCTGAATACTTTCTCCAGCTGGAGGCAGAAGAGAAGTGCAGCAGAGGGAAAGCCAGGAGGACTCGACACACTGCACCAACCCTGGCTCAGGGACATAGGAGCCTGCCCAAGTGCAAAGGTTGGAAAGGTTGGAGAGAGGCCTGTAGAAGCTAAGCACTGCCACCCAGAGCTGACAGCTAGCCAGGACGTAGTAACCTCAGTCCTACAACTGCAAGGAACTAGATTCTGCTGCAGCCACAATTCACGAAGACGTGGATTCTTTTCAGAATCTTCTTGTAAGAGCTCAGCTAGCCGACAGCTTGTAAGACCCTAAGCAGGAAACCAGCTGAATCAACTTGTTCTTCTTATCTACAGACCTGAGAGATAGTACATTTGTACTACATTAAGTTGCTAAGTTTGTGAAAATTTGTTCCAGTAGCAATAGAAAAAGAATACAGTTACCTTCGCATTTTACTGGCCCTTCAGAGCCATAAGCTAATGAAATGGCCGATGCTAGAAATTCCTTGGGGCCATATGTTTACTTTCGTGAGTCCTTAATAGTACCACCCCCCTGTGCGGAACATGATAGTTCCCAATGTATTTCACACGAAATTTCATTTATTCCTTTCTGCAGCTCCGTGAGATGTAGGGAGATTATTTTCTCTAGTTTCAGAGGAGGAAACCAAATTTTAAAGAAGTAAGTGATTTTCCCAAAGCCTCACAGAGCTGGGATTACAAACCAGGCTTCCTGCTTCTGAATCACATGTGCTTCTTGCCACAGTTCACTCCTGCCTCCATTCCCCAAAACATCAGCTGTCTGAACACTATTAGGGCTGCCCAATGGGCGGAGCCCCCTTGTGAGGCTGTCAGCTTCCTTTTGCCGAGAAATGATCAAGCAAAAGCTGTGGACAATTTACTTGGGAAGCTGAGGAAGGAATCCCTGCTATTTGTGGAAGGATGTTGGCAGATGCCTCCTAATGCCTTTTTCAATTCAGGGTCTACAGTGGAAAGTGAGATGAGTTTTTTTTGTACTTCAGTTTAGGCAAGAGAAAACTCACTAAGAGTTGCTTTGGCTAGTAGATGGGTTCACAGAGGAGGCATGATCTACTCTAGGACTTGGAGAATGAGCAGAGCTTAGAGAGGATGGTTGTGTTCGGGTTTCTGGCGTGATTGCAGGGTATGTCTTTAGCCCACGCCTTCTGACTCCGGTTGCTTTGGTGAAACTTGCTGGCAGGAACTGGGTCAAACATGAAGTGAATGTACCCCAGGTCTCTGGCCTGCCCTCCCCGTCCCACCTCCAAGTCCATCGTGGTGGCTGAGGGCCCACCATGCGGTTGACTGCTTCTGCAGCCAACAGAACAGTGGTGGGAGAGCAAGAAGGGTAAAGGAAATAGAGGCCGAGAGCTTCCTGCTTGGCCTCACTTCCTGTGGCTTCTCTGCTAACCCGCTGTAACTCTTACTAACTTGCTGGCTTTCTGTGGGTGGAAACCAGGTGGCCTGTTTTTCTGAGGTCATCTGTCCTAATAAAGGTTCCTGAGCCATTTCCACTTGTCCTTCTTGAATCTGGACTGCCCCCTCCTCTGTCTGTTTCCCTGCATGGCTGAGGTGACTTACAGTGTGGCTTTCCTAAGCCAAAACTCTCTTAGGAGCTGTGAGGGCCGCTGGGCTCCACTCCTTCCCCCTGCATGGCCTGGGGTGCTCTTCAGTTCTGGGGTCCTTTCTAACACACTGTGCCAGGCACTGTGGGGCTGCCCCGGAAATAGTGGCCTAGCAGGCTTTAGCTGGGGAGGCAACATGGCACTGTGGAGAGAACTCAA
Source organism: Murina feae (assembly GCA_004026665.1). Classification (NCBI taxonomy): domain Eukaryota; kingdom Metazoa; phylum Chordata; class Mammalia; order Chiroptera; family Vespertilionidae; genus Murina; species Murina feae. The sequence goes on from PVJC01002917.1 coordinate 68,929, forward strand.
GTACTTATTAAACACCTGCTGTATGCCTGGCCTTGTGCTAAGCCCTCAGGGACACAGCACTGAACAAGACAGCTGGAGGGCCTTGTGCATGGCTGGCTTTCCACCCTTTCCTAGTTGTGTGACCCAGAGCTGGTCACTTTACCTCTGTGTCTCAGTCATGTCTTACAAAGACTGACATGGCCCTTTAAAGTGTGTTGTAAACCATAAAGCCCTATGGAGGTGATATTGTTCATTATTTTCTCATTCGAACCTCTCAGTAACCTCATGAAATAGTGCAGCAGCATTTGTAAACCCATTTCACAGATGAGAAAGCGAAGCCTCAGAGAGGTTGAAGAGCAGGGGCAGGAACAGACACTAACTCTGTCGTTGGCTTCTATTTTACTGTATAGCTGTAGTCCAGGAGTGACAGTGTTTAACGCATTTTCAGCAACAACAGCATTAATAACTGACATTCATCAAATGCTTACTATGTGCCCAGTACTAGGCTATAAACATGCCTGTTATTATCCCCCACTTTCCATATGAGAACACTGAGGCTCAGTTGGGATAAGTCATTTGTCCAAGGTCACTTTTCTAAGGAATAGGCAGAGGCAGATTCAAACTCTGGTGTGTCTAACTCCTGAGCCTCTTTTTGATCAGACTGTGGTCACATGATCTTCCCTACAATTAGGCCCAGAAACCACATGGAGTGAGAATGAGAAGGGATTCCAGAAGAACATAGAAGTATTGATCTCAGAATAGGCTGGCAAACACTGTGGATGGCCTCCTCACCATCCAAGGGCTGGTCTGACGGTCTCTCAGTGAAGCCACTGACAATGGGACTTCTCTGAACTGTTAGGTTCATAAGACCTTTTGAGAATGCCCTCTCTCCAGAAAGACACCTAAGTGAGGACTTCCTAGCACAGCCTCTGCGGCATTGCACAGTCTCTCCTGCCTCCGCCTGCTCCCTCCCACCTGCTTCCTAGCTGTTCCTTGTACTCACCATGCTGCCTCCCTTAAAAGGGCCTTGAACTTGCTGATTGTTCCTTCTGACCTAGTTAATGCTTCCTTTGTGTACATTCTCATTGCCTCTCCTCGGTCCCCATTTCGGTAGCAATTTGAATTGGTTATTTTGTTGATGTCTGTCTCTATCACCAGAATGGAGGTTGTGTGAAAAAGGGAGCTGGTTTTGCTCCCCTTTGTATCCATCACGCCCAATAGAATGTCTAGCACAAAGTTGGTGCCAGATATACATGAGTGAATGGTTGTCCTTACATGCACAATTTGCTCTGAAGTTCCTAGTGGCACTGTAGCTTTCTAGAGTCAGTCTCTGAACCTGAGGTTTAAAAACCACAGAATAAAAAATGGAAAAATCAAATCATTGGCCATCAGCTCACTTAAAACAGAGCCATGCAAATGAGGAATCTCCCACCTCCCATCCCCATCTAGTTTTTCTGATAATCTATTTTTTTTCTACCAAACTGATGTCTCCTACGTGGAGTCCTATGGACGATGAGTTCTGGGTAAACATCTGTGGTCAAATAAAGTTGGAAAACACTGTCTAATCTAACATATCCTCCTCTTGCACATTCAAAATTACATTAATAAAAGTAATTTATTTTTTCAAAATTATTGTTAATATAACTACCATTTATTGAGGACTTACTATGTGCCAAGTACTTTAATAGGTTCTTTGAATGTATTTTCACATGTAATCTCATAATAACCTTGTGTGATAGATGCCATCATCACCCCATGTTACAGAAGAGAAATGAATGATAGGAAGGGTTAAGAATCCCAAGTTATCTTCTAGGAAGTGATAGATTTGGAACTCAAACCCTGGCAATCTGATGTGTGTCCAATCTCCTTAATCACTGAAGGTGTGAGCAATCCTATGGCAGGACCAGTTTATCTTTGTTTAACTCATATTTATTGATAATGGAACCTCTTGTCTCTTCAAACACGCAGAAGGTCCCCAGGATCAGAGCAAGTTGGGGACACACGAGTCAAGTGTTGAGTCATGTTGAGTAGGACTAAGACCGGAAGAATGTAGGCCTGGCACAGACTCAATCCCACAAGTATTTATGGAGCGCTCTCTGTGCCAGGCATGGTGCTAGGAGTGCCAGGAACATGAGTACAAACCCACATCCTCATTGTCCATGGATGCCCAGGGCCCCACTTGTCCCCATAACAGACCAGTCTTGCTTCTGGACTGCCCCACCCAGGACCCACCTGTCTCCAGGTCAACCTCAGACTATTCAGCTGTATCTCCCCTCAGTGGAAAATTGCCCCGAGTCATGAATTAGTTCAGAGCAAAATGCACATTCATCCTGTAAATGTTCATTGAGGACCTTCTGTGCTCCAGAACCTGTGTGGGGACTGGGGATATGGAGGCAAATAAAATAATGTCTCTTTCCCCAAGACATCCATTGGGGGAGGCAGATCTGTGCATAGGCAACCATAATAAATCAGAGTGCCTGACTAACTGGAAAGTGCCCGTTAGGGATACAGACCAGCATGCTGTGGGAGTTCTGCCTCACCGTGCTCTGTCCAGTTGTGCTACTGACTATGCCTAGGCAACACCGAATGCCATCGCCCACTGCCCTGCATGCTGTCCTTCCAGCCTGCAGAAGGATGCCTTCCTGGTGTCCAGTGTTGCCAGGTCACTCCCATTTCCCCAGATTAGTCACCTGAGCCCTCAGAGACAAACATGGACTTTCATTTCACTGATCTCAGTTTTCTTATCCATAAAAAGGGAGAAAAGATTCCTCCTTCTGTGGTGGTTGGGAGGATCAAATGAGAAGTAATTGGAGGAACTTTACAGATGTCACACATTGTTAAAGACCTGTCAGGGGCTCCAGGAGTCCCACTGGAGAAGCAGAGAATTATGGCCTTTTTAGCCTCCTACTTTGCTCTATTGCCAGCAGGCAAGGTCAGGCAGGGCCTGAACTCTTTCATGACCCTGCAGCCTCTTGGGCTGTTTGCCTCTAGGTCTCTGCTGCATTTACTGAGGTGATCAATGTGAAGGTTTAGTGTGGTGCCTGCGTGTGGAAGGGCTTACTGCCTGGAGTCATTCCTGCTGCTCTTGTTCTGTTCCCTCTGCCTACAATGCCCTTCTCTTTTTTTTTATCCCTCTTCTTCCCTTGTCCTTTTTATCCTCACGTCTTCATTTACTCATTTATAATAAACACTGTTTTCTCTTTAATTGTGGTAAAATATATATAACATAAATTTACGGTTGTAATCATTCTTAAGATGTACAGTCCAGTGGCATCAAGAACCTTCATGCTGTTGTCCACCATCAGCATCATCCATCTCCAGAACTTTTTCCATCTTCCCAAAATGAAACTCTGTCCCCTTTAAACACAAGCTCCCCAACTCCCCTACCTCCAGACCCTGCAACCACCATCCTACTTTCTGTCTCTGAATCTGACTCCTCTAGGGACCTCATATAAGTGAAATCACGTAGTATTTGTCTTGTTGTGATGGGCTTATTTGACTCAGCATATTGTCCTCAAAGTTCACCCATGTTGTAGCACGTGCCAGGATTTTCTTCCTCTTAGAAGATGAATAATATTCCGTTCTGTGCACATAGCACATTTTATTCATTCATTCATTCATTCATTCATTCATTCATTCATTCATCTGTTGGACACTTGGGTCATTTCCACGTCTTGGCTCTTGTGAACCATGCTGCTGTGGATGCAAACATGAGTATACTGATAGCACTTTGTGAGCATTACCATATACCTGGTACTGTGCTGGGGCAGCGGTGGGGAATGAACTCAGTTCCACTGCTCACGGAGCTTATAGTCACTTGGGTGAGGTCAAAAAGCAAACAGGCCAGTAAGTGCATCAGATTGCCCTGTGCCCTGTGGAGATAAAGAGCAGTGTTCTACCAGGGAGAGTAATGGTGGTGAGGAGGTAGAGGTGGGTGGCTGGGTGATGAAGAGTCCCAGGGAGTGGCCTGAAGGAGGAGGAGTAAGGGAGGGAAGAGGTGGGGGGAAGGTTGAGGCGGGAGGAACAGCCTGTATGGAGCCACCGAAGAGAGACAGAGTTGGTAAGTTGGAAAAGTTGAAAGAACTTAAGTCCTTAGATTGTCACTTCGTTGTGCTCTTCTCTAGGAGCCTCCTGCCAACCCCCAGGAGGGTTGCTTCTCCCTTATCACTTTCTCCACCCTTGGCACTTACTCCCATTCATTCAAATTGCCCCTTTATCCAGCTGTTTCAGCTAGTGAGCTCTACTTGAGTGCAGGCACTGTTATTTTATTTTACTTGGGGGCATGCTTGCATATCTTGGTAGGTGTCAGCAACTCTTAGACACTCCCCTGAGGTCAGCAGTTTCCCTGGCCACGCCCCAAGAACATCTACACAAGGAGGCTGCTGCCATCAGGGGCCTGGCAGAGCCGGACATAGAACTGGTGTTAGGACATTTGACTCAACATCGAAGCCTTTCCTCTGTGCTTTCTCCCATGATGTGCCGCACACTTGGACACGTCACTGTGCAGCGTGCCTGTTTCAGCTGGCTGGAGCTCTCCTGCACTGTTGCCTCCTAAGCAGGGAATATGAGAAGCATCCTGCCTACGGCTGGGCAGCGCAGTGGTGTTTGCCCCCATCTGCAGATTTCCAGAGTCGCTGTGCCAATCCAGCTGACTTGGCCAGGCCACAGTGCACAGTGCTCAGGGGTTGGTGGCCGTAAGCCATGCCCCGCCACCTCTCCTCTTGGTGTTGGTAGCTTCCCAGCTTCCTCTCACATGACTATCTCTGTTTACTTCTCTCTCTGGCCTCCCTGACTGTGGCGTCCCCATGCCACCTCGAGTTTAATCTGCTGCACTATACACAGTCCCTGCAGTGGCCCCTTCCAGGTGGCCTCATTCCAGAACATGTGCTATCTTTGGCTAACCCTCCTAGCCCAGGCTCCTCACACCCTCCCCAGTATTCTCTACCACCATGAGGAGGATCTGTGCACTTCTTAATTTTAAACCTGTGTTGTTGTGTCTGGGCTCCTTCATCAAGTACCCAGGAGGTAACTGGCTCTTGGAGGACAGAAACATGTTAATCTTGAAGTCATGGGATGAATATTGCACAGTGAGCAGCCTAGCACAGAGCTTAACTGAAAACGGATGAGTGAAATAGATGGTGGAAGGCAGACAGAAGCTGGGGAATCCAGGCTCTGAATGTCCTAGAAATCTTGGGAAAGGTGTTGGTTATGGGTTGCATTGTGTCCCTCCAAAAATTGAAGTCTGGACCCCTCAGTATCTGTGAATGAGACCTTATTTGGAGATAGGATCTTTATAGATGATCAAATTAAGATGAAGTCATTAGGGTAAGCCCTCATCCAATATACATACAAGGAGGATGCCATGTGAAGATGAAGACAGAGATGGGGTGATGTAGGCATAAGCCAAAGAATGCCAAAATGACCAGCAAACCACCAAGAGCTAGGTGAGAGGCCGGAACCCATTCTCCCCTAAAGCTACTGAAGGAACAAACCCTGCCAATACCTTGATCTCAGACTTCTAGCCTCATGAATAAGCAGAAAATTTTGTTATTTACCCTACCAGTTTGTGGTCCTTTGTTGTGGCAGCCCCAGGAAACGAATGTAATATTTGAAAATCATCAGAGCCTCTCACCTCAGTGTGCTTTAGCTCTTGGGTTTCTTCACATCTTATTCAGTTTGGAGACACACTTTTTGTGGTATCCAGGCAAAGATCTTTAATAATAAAAATAATAAAGACCTTTAATAAGACTCTAATGAGAATTGTAATAAGATCCAATTAAGGAACTTTTTGATAT